>JADRCD010229731.1:0-17428 GCA_019843815.1 Montemys delectorum | reverse complement strand
CGTTCATAAAGGCAATAACAATAACAGCGATGTGTATTTTTAAGGGATTGTCACAGCAGTTGAGTGCGACCGTATATGACAGAGAGTGGCGGGGAGCCCAGACTGCAGCTCAGCTCAGCTCGGCTCAGCTCAGCTCAGCTCAGCTCCTGATCTCCATCCCTCTGGCTGTGTATTTATACCGTAGATCAGTGTTTTAAATTTACCACGGTAATCCATCTGAGGGAGGAGAGGCGGTATTCTAAGAGCTGACTCATTTTTCAAAGAATCCCAAGCCAGCCGTGGAGAAATCGTGACATGAAATCTATGTGCTCACATGCCAGGTCACCGAGCAGTCGCCATAATCCTCTGTGTTTGTAAAGCACTTGACTCGCAGAGTGCTCTGCCACCCGTTATCACGACGGATCCTTCTCTTATCTCAACACAGAGAAGAGGATTTATCAAAACCCTCTTCTTAGAGATGGGAGGCTCCCGTTCAGTCAGGTGGCAGCCATCGCTCAGGTTCCTGCTGCCAGCAAATGCTGTGTTGAAGTTTAAAGCACGAGTCACCTTGTTCTTAATCTGTGTTCTATTTTTTTTTTTTTTTTCCGAGACAGGGTTTCTCTGTATAATCCTCTGGCAGCCCTGAGGCATGAGGCTGATGCTAAGCACTCATGAGTCTGAGCAAGCATCTAGTTCAGTAGCATTCCAGTGTTGGTGTTATCCCATTTTGTAGATGAGGCTCATGGAAAACAGTATCTTTCTGTTGTTTTGTTTTGAGGTTTCAAGATACACTGTAGCCCAGGCGGGCCTCCAATTCCCAGGAGTCCCCCTGTCTCAGTGAAAACAATATCTTTCTGTTGTTTTGTTTTGAGGTTTCGAGATACACTATAGTCCAAGCTGGCCTCCAATTCCCAGCAGTCCTACAGCCTTGGCCTCACAAGCTCCAGTTTTAAAGATATGGGCCACCAAGCTATAGGAAAGACTTTGTTCCTAAGAACCTTGGTTCTGGCTACTGCCTTGCCATTTAAACTAACTCTTCCTTGGCTTCCAGATTGGCCACCGTGACTTTGATGTAGAAAAGCGTCTCCGCAGAGACCTCAGGAGAACACACGCTCTGTTGTCTGACGTCCAACTCCTTCTGGCCACCATTGAAGACAGCAAGACATCAATCAGCAAGGAAGAGCTGGAGAAGGTGCACAGCCAGGTGAGTGGTGTGCCCTCAGAAGGAGAGGGGCTCTTCTGGGAAACAGCCTGAGGCTTCCCAGACTTTCAGGGAGGTGGAAATTCAGGCTAGGAAGTCACTTGGCAGTGGAAGGCAAGGGGCAGGATGTGTTCATTTCTGCTGTGTGGAGCCAATTGGGTCTTTTTGGAAAGAATGAACAGGTTAGGGCTAGGGCAAACTGGCTGAGATTGGTGTGTGTAAGTGAATGGATGCTTTGGGTAGCCACCGGGGCTGGGTATAGAAGACAATTGCTGAGCTAATATTGCAAATCAAGGAGGATAGCTGTGACTGTCTATTCAGATGCTAATGATGCTGGTCAAGGTTTCTGGTGGGTTACTACCCGACACTGGTTAGAATCCCTTCCCGACCTCCTCCATGTACTGAATTCGCTGTGCGTATTATTCATCAACTGGCACCTCAGGACAGCTCAGTGCCTTGTGTCAGCCAGTAAGCAAAGGCTTGCTTACTCAGAGGTTTCAATGGTTCAGTCCATGATCACTTGGCCCCATCCCTGTTAGCCTGTGATGAAGCAGAGCATTATGGGAGAGAGGGCATAATAAAGTGGAGATGCTCTCCTCATGGTCAGGAAGGAGACAGGGAGGGAGGGAGAGGGGGAGGAGGGAGAGTTTAGAGAAGAACACCAAACAAAGTTCCATCAGCCCAGAAGACACTGGGCCACCCCACTGGGCCACCCATCCCACACTCTGATTGTCCCTCTTTCCATGACTCACGAGTCATTCTTATCCTGGTGACCGCCATTACCCAGACCTTCACTGTTTGAACACTACAAGTCCCGCATCCTGGGCAAGGCAGGGCCCTCCATGACTTCATGTCCCCTTCATGAGCATAACGGAGTCCGTGGCATGTAAGTCACTGTGAGGGCTTCAGAGAGGTTTAGGAATACCCCATGCCCATTTTATAGCTGGGGACATTTGACCCAGTGGTGGGGATGTGTTCAGTTAAGGAACACAGTGAGAGACAGAGCTGGGGCCTGGAACTTTTGACTCTGAGGGCAGAGCCTAGGTCTCTCTTGTCACATTTAATCTTCCTGTTTGTTGGAGGGGACTGGGAAGGCCTGGATAGCTTGGCTCAGCTGCGGAAAGAGCACCTTACACTCACCTGGCCCTCCCAGGGTGAGGATCTCACATCCATGTTCCTGCCTCTCAGCCTAAAAGTCTCCTCTGCCCACAGGTGACTTTTCTGACAAAGAAACCTGGGGTGCCCCTCCCCACCCACTTAAGAGTATTCCTGTGTCCCTCTACAGGGTTAAGATGTGTGTTCCAAGGAAACAGTCCTTTTGTGGGGGTAGCTTGAACAGAATCAAAGGGCCTCATTCTTCTGAAAGTCCTCTTCCCCGCTCTCTTGTATCTGGCTCCCATCAAAGGGATCCACAGCCTTGGCTCTCTGCTGCTGTTGTCATGGAAATCACCGTAGGAATGGAGCTCCTAGACCAGAGGTCAGGGCGTAGTTGCTTTGCCTCCTGACACATGTGTCTGGATACAAGGACGGGAGCTAATTAGATAAAGCATCGATGACTCCCAGAACCACAGCAGAGCCACAGCAGCTCCTGGCTGGTGTCTGGCAATTGTCCTATGCCAGAAAGGCCCCAGGGACAGAGGCATGCAGTGCAGGCAGAGAGAGGAGGAGGAACGAGAGCAAGCCAACTTTTCATGCTGCTGCTGCGTACAGTTCGTGTTTGCTCAGTTCGTATTTGTACAGCACCTACTGCATGCCACAGGATGGGTGAGATGCAGGAAGGACTGTGAGACAGGTGAGGGACCAGGCCTATGAAAGTCATATCTGGTGGAAAAGCCAACTGGTGGCACCGGTATCTGCAGTGGCCTGACTCTGAGGGAGGAAGGAAGAAGCAAGATCCTGGGTAGGGAAACACAGGGGTCTCCTCTACCAGGGGTCAAGACCTTATGCCTGGAGGAAGGAAAGTGGGGAAGGGTGAGAAAGGAGTCGCTGGCTACTTCAAGCAGAGCCTGGCTGACTCGTGCTTTGAATAGCTGAGATTTTTCAGGTGAGACTTGGCTGAACACTGTGTTATTTTGGATGACCCTTGCCACTGCCTAAGCAGCTAGATATTTCTGCATTTAGCTCATGGTACTCATGAGAAGCCAGGATCTAAGGGACAGACCAACTAGGCACTTTACCCAGGGGCACATAGCGAGACTTGCCTGGCCTGTGGGTGCCAGCCATCCTGAGGGTGGGAACCTCTGCTCACCTGCTGTGACCCTGTTAACCTGTGCCAAGTGCCTGAAATGGACCAAGTTTGACCTCAAAGCCTTGAACACAGCTACACTTCAGCAAGCTGAGCATTGTTCTAGATCAGCACAGTTCTGGCCCTTTCTCCCTTTGTTCTCTCTTGTTGTTAAGTCCCAGTTAGAAATGGTCAGCTTTCTGGTTTTGCTTGTTTGGTTGGTTGGCTTTTTTTTTTTTTTTTTTTTTTTTTGCTTGTTTGTTTTAAGACAGGGTTCCTGTCCCAGCCAGAGCTAGAACCTTTTTATATCCCAGTACCAAGATAAGGTTCCCTTAGATAGAACATCTCCCCATGTGGGTGGATACCCCTATCTTAGTCAACACCATGTTAAGTCTTAGTCAAGTTCATGTTCTTCCCAAAAATCCCTGAGGCATGGACATGAGATAGGCAGAGGGTTCAGATCCTGCCTGGATGACCCTGAGCTAGCCTCTACCTTTCAAGGATGCCCGTGTCTTATCTCAAGAAGGCATCAGATCCTCTAAAGAACACTAGATCACATCCATAGAATTCCCTTTGTTAAGACCTCCAGGATGAGGACTGAGGATCAGCTGGCAGAAAGAGTGCTCTCCCAGAATGTGTATAGCCCTAGAGAGGGTAGCTTCCATCCTAGTGCCACATAAACTCCTCAGATCTTGGGACGTGAAGGCAGAAGGACCAGAAGTTCAAGGTCATCCTTAGCTACATCGCAAGTTCGAGGCCAGCCTGGGCTACATGAGACCTTATAACGTAAGAAACCCATTCCTAAATAAACCCCTCTGGTAGGTCAGAAAGAGCCCTGGCTGGCAGCTCCCTCCTCCACTTACCTGTATTGGCTGTCGGAGAGGGGTATGCATTTGACTTCTGGGTGCAGTGTTTTATAAAGTGCTAATTAACTCCCATGGGATGTGCTCACTGAGACTAAACCGGAAACAAGCCTTCCCAACAACTGAGACAAATAATTGTGATATGCGAGTTGCACTGGTAACATCTGTGAGACCAGGAAAGGCAGGGACTAGCACCTGCTCCAAGGAGAGCAGAAGCTGACGGCAGCTCCTGGGCACTGATTAGTTGCCTGTTTGCTTATGCCTTGATCCATGTCTGTGACCTCCCTTCCCAGAGGAAACACGTGATTGGCTTCTGTTAACTGGGGAGTGGGTTTTGCACAGAACACTCTATTGTTGATTGAGTTTGTGCTCAGAGTCCTGCTTGCTCCTGCCTGCAAGAGCAAAGCTGCCTTCATAGGTCTCTGGCACTGCCTCCAGCAGAGCTTCCGATCATTTTCCTGTGCTCTCCCTGCCCTTGTCAAATGCCACCTGTATATCTCCCAAGAGGAATTCTCTCTCTGCTGGCTTTGTGTCATGTCCAGAGAGTCTGTCACCTGACTTGGGGTGGCGTCTCCTCCTGGGGCTGGAACCTAGGACTTTGTGCATACCAGCCAAATGCCCTTCCACTGGCCCCAGCCCTATTTCCAACTCCAGACCCAGACCCAGACCCAGACCCAGCTTAGACCCAGACCCAGCTCCATCCACAGACCCAGACCCAGCTCAAGGTCCAACACCAGCACCAGCCCAGATCCAGCCCAGACCCACACCCACACCCACATCCATACCCAGACTCAGCTCCAGACCTGGACCTGGACCTGGATCCAGCACCAGCACCAGCCCCAGCCTGCCACCTCACCTTTGGAGAAAGATTTTAAAGATCCCAATGTAGTCTTGGTTGCTTGCCTGCAAGATCTACAAGCGACTTCCCACCATCCTTTGTACTGAGTCCAGGTTTCTTAGTCCAACATTCCAGTTACGGAGCCCAGCTTCTTCCCTCTGGTCTCCCCATCGTCCCAGTGCACTCCCTCCCCCGCCCCACCCCCGCTGCCGTCCCTCATGTCAATTCCCACTGAGGCAACTTGTCGAGAACTCGGCCTCTGCAGGACTCTAGTTTCCACCTTCAGATTTCTCTTTGCCTGAGGAATGTCTGTCTTCTGATCTTGACTTCAGGCATTGCTTTCCCGGCACCCTCTATGCTTCCCCTGGGTGGGGTGAAAGGTCCCCGTGTCCTGCCTTCACCCATCCCACTGCCTACTGAGGCAGCCTCTGGGTCCAGCATCACAGAGGCTATAAGAAGGAGAACTGGAGTTTGAACCCAGGCCTCCGGATGGCAGGACTCCAGTCGTTGGCCTGCCACATCCCAAGGTCCTTCCAGAACATCTGGTGTCTGGTGGGCCCCCCCCCATGGACTGTGACTAGGCCCTTAGACCTTGCCCTTCTTCACCATGAATTCCCCGCTGTGATTAACTACCAGCCTGGGGTTCCCATCAGAGAAGACGGATGACCCCGGATCCATCCCCGGTGCCCTTAATTGGGGCATTTGTCACCACCTGTCACCCGTGCTTCCATGAGGCAGTGGGGCTAATTAACAAGCTCCGGGGAAGATGCCCCATGGGAGTCTTTGTGAAAGCAGGCACCTTGGGGACACATCTCCCCAGCCCTGCCCCAGAACAGCGGCCTCACTGGGGGTTTTATTTGAAGAGCTTTTGTTTTTGCTCTCAGGACGATGTTAGAGGGAATTGATTCAATATTAACCTAACCTCCTGTCAGGGGAGATAAAGAGCAGGTTGTAATTGGCTGGAAACATGGTGGTCACAGGTTTGTTCGCCCACAAATATTGACACTTCCACGGCAGTGATGAACGAAGCGTGAAGAAGGCCCCGGTTTTACATTACAGGCAGGAAAATCTAGTTTTCTGTCTAAAGGACAGCCTCTGCTTAGCCGGGGAGGGCCAGTCAAGTAGCATGACCCTGACACCCCAAGGTGACACTAACTGGAGAATCAATCCTTTGTATAACAGCAGGCACCCTGCAGTGCCTCTAAGCTCATGACCTAATCCTGTGTCCCCAGAAGAGCAGGAACCCAGTGGTTTCTGGGAAGCCTGGGCAAGTGCTTGGAAATGTGTCTACGTGAAGCAGATCCCCAGAGACCATGTGGTCTGCCCAGCCATCCCCATGGAAGGCAGGAGCCCTGCCTGTCTGAGGAGGAAGCTTAGTATATTGTGGGGGTGTGTGGGGGGGTGCTGCAAAACAAGAATTGGGTGACACCTGATGGACAGAGCTGAGTGAGTGTGGCTCAGTGCTGAGTTTATATCCTCAGCACGGTGAAAACTTCCCGAGTGTGGCTGAGGCGCTGTACCTCCAGCGTTGGGAATGGAGTCAGGCAGGTCCTAACAGCAGCTAGCTTCCAGTTCAGGGAGACAGCCTGTCTCGAGGCACTAAAGTGAAGAATGGTAGCATTCTTGGGCCTGCTCTGGCCTCTGTATGCATGTGCACCAGAATACTTAGATGTGTGTACCATGCCCAATGGGCACACACTCACACCACACACACACACAAACCCCACACAAGCAACACATACATACCACACATGCACATGTACCACATACATATATCTCACAAACATAACATATAACATATATCATACATACATGTATACCACACATACCACACACATGGACACCACACACATACCATATGTGTGTGTGTGTATGCCACACACACCATAACTTATGCATAGCACACACACATACATCATGCAACACACCACACATACACATATACCGTACACACATGCATATCTTACAAACACATACCACACACACATATACAACATATACCATACATTCATGTATTCAACATATACTACACACACTACATGCAACACACAACACACACACCATATATATACACACCACACATGCATACCACACACACTCATGCATACCCCCCACACACTATTTTTTCTGTTTTGAAATAATTATTTCTTTGAGATTGAGTTTTGTATAGCCCAGACTAGCTTCAGATGTGCTATACAGTCAAGAATGACTGTGAATTGTGATCTGCCCACCTATACCTCAGAGAGCTGCCATTCCAGGTGTGAGCTACCACAGTCAGCTTACAAGGTGCTGAGGATAGCCCAGCTTCTATACTCTAGGCAAGCCCTCTACAAAGAACTTAAAACTTATATGGAAATTGAGAGCAGCCCATATCCATATGTGGCAATTTGTGTCTGTTTGCTTGTGGTGCTGATGAAACCAAGACTTGATACGTAATGCCTAAGTTCTCCACCACTGAGCTCTCCAGCTCACAACATGGGACATTTTACCAAATCTGTCTCATCAGCATCTTCACAGACCTATAGCCCTAAGCATCTGTGGGCACATGAAGGGGAGCCCTTCATCCTCATCAAAAGGTAACTTTTAACACGGACACAAGTGCTAGCTGGCCATGGCAGCTCATGTCCTTGAGAGCTGAGGCTGGAACATCTCCACAAGTTCAAGCCCAACCTCTGCATACAGTGAAACCCTGTCTCTCCCTCACCCCCCCCCCCCACTAACAAACACACACCAGGTTTCTGTTTTCTAAACCAGGGTAGACTGGATCCAAAGGTTTTGTGGGGGGTTTTTTTTGCTTTTGTTTTTGTTTGTTTGGTCTCACTGCAACCTGTGGGTGGAGGCTGATTTCAACTGCTCAGTGTTCACACTTAATGTCACCATCTAAATATCCTCGTGAATCTCAAGTCCGGGCACTTGGTTTGCCACAGGGGCAAAACATTTTCCAGTCTGCCCCTGACACAAAGGTGGAAGACTCCTCATGGCACCCAGGAGCTGAAAAAAAAAACAAGAAAGAACCGAGGTCTGGGGTTGTAGCTGAGTGTGTGAGTGCTTGCTGGGCGAGAGCAAGCCCCTGGGCTCAATACCCAGTACTGAAAAACACTGCTCCAGACACACCAATGAATGGTAGTCTCCACGTGCAACAGAACAGCTCTGCAACATTTAGTAAAGGCCCAAAGATTGTCATCATGTAGTCTTGGAACTTATATCTTGGGTCTACTATCCCCAGTGCATTGCACAGACACGGTTAGAGTCTGTTGACATTTTTAAAATTTTAATTATATGTATGTGTCTGTGTAGGGGTATGCGAAGTGAGTGTAGGTGCTCGTAAAGGCCAGCAGAGGGCACTGGAGCCCCTGGAGGTAGAATTACAGACAGTTTTGAGTCACTTGCCATAGTGCTAGTGTGGGGGGATGTGGAGGTAACCCTGGGAGAGAAACATGTGGGGCGGAGAGCCACAGGCTTTTGGCGCTCCTCCAAGAGTCCTGACCCACAGTACACAGTGTATGATCTGACGTGGCTCCCAGCATGCCTGTGAGGTAACACAAAGGACCTGAGGTGGGGCAGTGGCTGCTTCCCTGGGTGATCAGCCCCATCCTCCAAGGATCCTGGAGTCAGATCTGGCTAAACAACACATGCCATGCTCTGACTTGCCTTTTGATTCATAAATGCGCCCAACTGGCTGAGACACTGTATATAAGCTTATGTCCTAAACAATAAAGTTAGATCTGGACACTGCCCCCCCACCACCACCCTGTGCTGGTCTCTGGAATCCAAATCCTGGGAATTTGTGGACTCTGCCTCCATTTCCCCCCCCCCCCCCCCCATTTTCTGGTGCCCACTCCCACATGCTAGGAAACAAACTTGGATCCTCTGGAAGAGCAAGTAAGTGCTCCTAACCACTGAGACACCCTTCCCCCCAGACTTCAGTGGACATTTTTAATGGATGATGGCTTTTGTGGCATGCGGTTGGAGCTGTCTGCAGTGTGAATTGTGGGTGACCCTCTCTGGAGAAAAACTCCACACACAGAAGGTGAAGTCTTCCAGCCCCTGAGGTGGCATGCAGAGCCTGTAAAATGTTCAGTCTAGTCCGGTAAACTCAGGCGTAGTGGTCCCCCTGTGGCATTTTCTCTCCTGTAATTTTAAATCCCTCAAGTTGTTCGACTAAACCCAGAAATGTAGGCTCTAAGCTCTCTACAGAAATGCAGCGTTCCTGTCCCACCTCTCTTCGTATGTCTAGCTGACTCATCTAGAAGTCCTGTAAGTCCAAAGAAAACATTTCCCCGATGTATTTAAAGTAGGTGGATGGCTTCTCATAAGAAAGCAAAACCACTCCTGGGTTTATAGTTGATGTGGATGTGATAGGGATCTCAATAACCCCCTGAGAATGCTAGTGGCTGGTGGAGAGACTGGGGGAGGGCACAGATGATGGGGGATGGGGACAAGAGGGATGGGGAGACACAGGGGGGATGAGAATGCACTGAGGGCAGAGGTCTGTAAGCAAGAATGGTGTGCAGATGGCGATGGGGATCCAGGAACACTTAGGTCTGGAGCCTTGGAGACTTGAATCTGAGCTTGGCAAGACGCAGGTCACGCTCCTCCCCCTGCAGCTAAACACCATAACAGGGTAGGCTAATCCCCCCACAAACAAACCCAGTTGCAAGGCTGCAGTCACTAGCAGTATCCAGTGGCTGCACAGGACAAGAGGGAGTATGGAAATTCCTATTTCCCCAGCCCCATGAGGGGAAGTATGTTCTCCCTCCTGTGTAGGAAACCTGGAGGCCTGTTATCCCACTACAAATGTCTGTTCCACCCTTTGTGCACAAGAGCAGTAAGTACTTGCATGTGCGCGCACACACACACACACACACACACACACACACACAGGCACATACATACACACATATAAATACATGTGCACACATACATACATGTACAGATATACATATATACACATTCACACATACACACATATACACACACACATATATATATATGCACACATACACACACTCACATACCAGTTTTGTGACTTTTTCCTACTCCATGCTGTGTGTGCATCTTTGATTCATTTGCTTGCCAGCCTCTGGGTTCTGAGCACGAGCCACCTAGCTCAGCTCAAGTAGGAAAGAAGTTGTTGAGAAAATGACCTGGGAAGGTCTGTGGCTCAGATGACTTGAGGCTGCATCTGGGTGCTCGAACTGCATCATTACAAATGTGCCTCTTGAGCTGGGCTTGCCCAGCACCTGGGGGTCCTGACTTCACTTTTCTGAGCTACCGGAGGAAAGAAGGTCTCTTGCCACCTTTGACCTCCATGCCCTCAGTCCCCAACTCCTATTAGGAGTGTCATAGGCTTGTCTCCCAGCTGGGCATAATCAGGTTGATCATACACCCAGACATTTGGGTGATAGACGGATGTTTCTCACAGTCTGTAGTCTGTAGACATGGGTGGAGACTGTGGTGGCTGCCAAGGCTTGGGTTCTGATCCGGCCGTTTACTGTGTGGGCGGCTACACATATCACCAAGCTCTCCATTCAGTCAGATAGGATGGCATGGCTGCTGTAGATGTTAGATGAGCTACACTGGAAAATGTCCAGCGCAAGGCAGGGCAGGGCAGGGCAGGGCAGGGCAGGGCAGGACAAGGTTCAGAGTAAGAGTTCTGTGTGCATGCCACCCCTAACTTACACAACACAAACTCAGAGCCCGTAGCCAGCCCCCAACCTCACCTGCTCCCGTGACTTCCGTGCACATCCTCAGCCTTGTCTCCTCTGGTCCCTGGAGGGGCAGCTGTCCAGCTACAGTCTTTCAGCTCCTTCCTCTGCCTCAGGCAGTTACACTTGCTACAACCTCTGGTTATATCAGGTCAGAATCATCCCTAGTGAGACTCCCGGCTCAGGCTTTGCTTCCTACCTCTGTAGAAGAAGCCCTTCTCTCAACCTCCCTGCCTCACCAGAGACACGAGAATTCCAACTTGGAAGACCCAACTCAGTGCAAAGTCTCATGTCCTCTGTGGATGACTCCTTGCCAATACCAGGAGTACCCCAGCTCCTTCAGTGGCTCTCACGCCCACTGTGACATGTGGGTGGAGCACTGTGATATCAGAGCTGTTCTTTGCCTGTTTAGACAAGGTAAAACTATTCCCCAGTGAGCTGCACACAGCCTCTGCCTGGACTTGAGGCCCTCCTTACTCGGTCAGCTTGCTACATGCTCACTCAGAGAGGATCTTTAGCAGGACCTGGCCAGCGGTCCTACTACCTACCCCTCTCTGGTCTCTTAGTGCCAGCCAAGTCCTTTGACTTGACTTTGGTGGGATTTTCGTTTGTTTGTTTGTTTGTAGAAAGGATTGGTCTGAAACCCTCGTTCCTCCTGCCTCCACCTCCCAAATGCTGGATTGCAGCTGTGGGGCTCCCCGGCTGTATCCTTCACCCTTCAGGAGACAATGCTTTCTGAAGTGAGAGTCCGCGCCTCTGGGGAATTCTGGGCTTGCTTCTGTTTCTAGGAGCTGTGTGTCTTCGGGTGTTTTCCGTCTGGCGTGTTTCTGAGGGAATATTCTATTTGGAGACTCTAGGGATCAAGGGAAACGGCGAGATGCACACCGGACATGGGGCTTGTGTGCTAATAAGGGTTTCTCAGTGGGACTGTTCCCTCGTGGTGGGGGTGAGGCATGCTTAGGTAACTGTAGGCTGACCACGGGTGAGCAGGCAGAGGTGGGGAAGGCACTTGAAGTTCCTGGCTGAGCTTTGGAGATCCAATCAAAGCCAAGCCTAGGAAGTCTCGTCCCTTCCGTGCAGGTTGCTTTTCCTTTTAAACGGTTTGCAGACCAGCTTGACCCCAAGCCCCAGTCAGGGCTGGCAGGTTTCTGTCGTCCTTTGAATCACAAACCTTCCACGCTGATTGTCCTGCTCATTCCACTCTCCCTGTGCTCCCCAGAGAGGTTGTCAAAACTGTCCTTGCCTGTCTCCTCTGGAAAGCGGGACCAGTTAACCGCTCTCTTCCCCGTGTGTCCTGGGCCTGGCGCTGGCTGAGTGGGGAATAGGCATCCTCGGGTGCTTACCCAATGGGGGGGTAAGGAGCAGCCTGCTCCTGCAGCAGAGCTCAGAGCTCTGTCGTGGAACAGTGCTGGGCATTGAGGTGGGCTCAGACCCAGGCTGCCTTGAGCACAAACACTCCTGACTCGCACAGTGGTGTGTTGACAGACAGGGGTGTGGAGGTAGCTGCTAGGGCTGGGCTGGGCTGGGCTGGGCTGGGAGGATGTCAGAGAAGCAACTTTCTTCATATCCTTCTGCCTGTCCTGTACAGCTGGAGCAGAGTGAGGCCAAGTGTGAGGACGCATTGAAGACCCAGAAGGTGCTGACTGCGGACCTGGAGAACATGCACAGTGAATTGGAGAATGTGACCCGAAGCAAGAGCCTGGTACTGTCCCTCCCAAAGCCCCAGAAGCACAGGCTCAGGGTCTTGCATAGGCCTGCAGGGACACAGCCTTGTATGGAACTAAGATGTTTAGGGTGGGTCCAGGGGGCACCCCCTTGAGACCTCATTGAGTTACCTGGGGTGCATAGGCTTCTGTTGTAGCCACTCTGGGTGCTCAAAGAAGAATAAGAGGACTTACTGTGGACCTATTGAATGCTCAGCTCCCTAAGAAATGAAGAGACTTGATTATGGACCTACTGGGTGCTTTACAGTGAATTCAACAGAAAACGCACACACACACACACACACACACACACACACACACACACACACACACACATACATGCCCGCATATTGCCTTAGGGTTTCTATTGCTGTGAAAAACACCGTGGCCAGAAGCAACTTGGAAAGGGAAGGATTTATATCTTAATCATACTTCATCACCGGGGAAAATCAGCGAGAGCTCAAGGCTGGAACTGAAGCAGAAGCCGTGGAAGAGTGCTGCTTACTGGCTTGCTCTTCGCTGCTTGCTCTGTCTGTTTTGAGAGTGCCTACAACTCTAGGTGGCAGCACCACACATAGTAGGTTGGGACCTCATTAATTAATAATAAAATGCCCCATACGCCAATCTAGGAGGCATTTTCTCAGTGGAGGTTCCCTCTTCTCAAATGACTCTAGGCTGAGTCCGGTTGATGAAAAGCTAACCAGGAAACACTTACGCATGTTAAAACACACACAATCCCAGGATGCACCTACATACATATAAAGTCATCAAATACACACTCAAGAGGAATACCTTTGGGGGAAAAAGCCCTCTTGTCAAATCCATCTACTCACCTAATAGACATTTATGGGGCACCTGTCGGATGCCAGGTCTGTTGCCTTGTGCTGGGGATGTGCCTGTGTGCAGGTCAAGGTCCACGTTCTCAGCTTTGTACGTACATATCTGAGTCACGGACCTTTAGATGCCTATGCGTGGATGCCTAGAGGTCCACACAGGCACAGATCTCTCCGCACATGCCGCATCCAGATCCCCCTGAACTCAGTGTGTGCTAGCGCACACACCCCTCACTGAGCTGGGCTCTGCCTCTCTGCAGGTGGACGAGCAGCTGTACAGGCTGCAGTTTGAGAGAGCAGACCTCCTGAAGCGCATTGACGAGGACCAGGATGACCTGAATGGCCTCATGCAGAAGCACAAGGACCTCATTGCACAGGTCAGGGCCCTCTCCGGGTGTGTGAATTCGGTAGACATAACGGTTTGGGGGAAGATGGCGTGTCCTCTGGAGGGCAGCTTCACCAGGAAAACATTGACTTCATACCGCCAGCTCCCTATCCACACACCCATCCACCATGAGCCTGCTCACCAATCTGTCCATTCAGCTGTGTCTTGGTCAGCGTCCCATCGCTGTGAAGAGATACTGTGGCTGGCTTACAGTTTCAGAGGTTTAGTCAGTTATCATCATGGTAGGGAGCATGGCGGCATACATGGAGCTAGGGCAGTAGCTGAGAGTTACATGCTAATCTGCAAGTGTGTGTGTGTGTGTGTGTGTGTGTGTGTGTGTGTGTGTGTGAGAGAGAGAGAGAGAGAGGGGGGGGAAGGGAGAGAGATCCTAATCCTTCTCAAATTTTGCCAATCCCTAATGACTAAGCATTCCTATATGTGAGCCTGTTGGGGCTGTTCTTATTCAAACAACCACAGGCTGCCTTCCCATGTGCCCATTCATCCATCCACCCACCTATCCATCCATCCTCCCATCCATCTGTCCGTTTGTTCATCTACCCATCAATCCATCTACCCACCCATCCACCCACCCTTCCATCCGTCCACCCATCTACCCAAACCCATCCACCCATGTGCCCATCCATCTACGTCATCCATTCACTCACCATCCATCCATCTACCTACCCATCCATCCAAACCCATCCATCCATCCATCCATTTGTCCATCCATCCATCTATACTGCTTTCTACTCATTATGTCCAGCAGTCTAGCCACCACCCACATACTCAGCCATCCAGCCTATCTGTTGTTCACCAAGGACTTGCTCTGTATCAGGCCTAGTGAACAATACCAAGGACTCTTTGGTAGGCAAGGGGACAGCTCAGTGGCTTTGCAAGCTGAGCAGATGTTGCCATGGAGCTACCTGGAGCGGCATGTGGTGAGAGTCAGACTAGTAAATGGACCTGAGAGTCCAGGGAAGGACTCAAATTAGGGAGCACTTTCCCAGGGAGAAGGAACCAGGTAGAGATCTGAATGAGCATCAGGAGTTTATGAGTTTGCAGTGGAACCATGGGGTCCAGAAAGAGGGTAACACGTGTGTGGGAAGGAGGCACATATCCTGTTCATGGAGCTCTGGAGAGGCCAAAAGGAGGCTGATGGGAGGAGAAAGGGAAGGCCAGGGGAGACAGACAGATGAGGCTCACAGAGGGCTTCCTTTGATGGGAAGCACTGTCAAGCTTGTGGTAGCTGAGCAGGAGAGGTGCAGCTGGCATGCCACCCCACCCTGTCCACTCCACTATGGCAGGGATGTCCTCTGCCTCGTTCTACAGGAACCTGGAGCTCAGACATGGTGTTGGGCACTTAAAGCCACAGTATTGGGCAAAGTCAGAGAACAAAGAGGACTGTGATGTGGACGTTGGTGGCTGGGAAGAAGAGAAGCTTGGGCTGGAGTGGGGGATGGGCCAAGGGCCCCAGCAGGTTTCTGGCCACATCCCTGGGAGCATCAAACATCTTCCTCGATCTTGTCCCCAGAGGTGACCCAAGAGGCATGTCCTTTTGCCTCCAAAGGATAATACTAGGGCGTGTCTGGTAGACAAGCAGATGTAACCCACATAAGGAACAGGATCATCAGGGTTACAATCAACATCATAAAGAGCCTGTGCCTGAGTTGTGGTTAATCTTGTCCTTCGGGAGCCAAGAGGCCTCCACATCCTCCAGAACTTCATTCCTCTGAGATCGGCAAGCTTAGTTGTTGCCTTCAGGCCCTAAAGGGGTCTTGACTCCCCTCTCTCCTTGACCTTGAGACTAATCAATGAAGGGAGCCAAGAAGACACTCAGCCCATTATTAGATGGAGACACAGAAGAGCAGTGAGTTCTTGGCTCACTGTGGCTGGTGTCCAGGTGCAGATTCCCCGTTCCCGGACACTCAAAGTGCTTTTCCTTCCAACTTAGTTTTATTGTTGCCCTGACCTGACAGAAGCAACCAAGAGGAGAGATTACAAAGCTGGTGATTTCAGGAGGTTGGATACCTGGATGCTTGGCCCCGAGTGGTTGGGACGAGCATCATTGTAGAGGAGTGCATGATTCATGGCTGACTGGAAGCCTTGGAGCTTCAGCAGAAAGGAGCCAAGTGACTTGTGACCCCAAGTGACTGAGATCCTTTATCCAAGCTGTACCTTCTACTGGTCCACCAACTGTGTGCTCAAATGTGAGATCCATGGCTGGATTAAACCATCTTTGGAGGCAGAATACTGACTACTGCTTTCCAAATGCCCACTGGTGTCAAGCAGCTCCTCTCATCCCAGCCTAAGGAAGACACTTCACATTCAAACCAGGATGCTACCCTTGGAGTTTTGTCCTGGAGCCATGGGCAGCACAGTTTGTTCTGGGCTCTTCCTGGCATGTGTCATAAAGAGCTCAATAACCAGTGTGTCCTTGGGCTGATGTCATAAAGTGACTTGGCAAAACAGAGATGGTGTGTTGGGAAGGTGTGACTCAGCAAATAGAAATGAGGTATTGGGAAGTTGTGACTCAGCAAATAGAGATAGAGTCTTGGGAAGGTGTGACTCTGCAAATAGAGATGAGGTATTGGGAGGTTGTGACTCGGCAAATGAAGATGAGGTATTGGGAAGTCATGACTCAGCAAATGGAGATGAGGTACTGGGAAGTTGTGACTCAGCAAATGGAGCCAATGGAGTAAGAGGTATCTTTTAAGGACCAAGCGTTGTCACAGAAGTTTCGATAGAGAGATCTGGGGTCAGGGAAGAAGGGATTCTCAAAAGGGTCTCTTGACCTTGTTTTCTACCTCTCCAGTCAGCTGCTGACATAGGGCAGATTCAGGAGCTACAGCTGCAGCTGGAAGAAGCCAAGAAGGAGAAACAGAAGCTGCGGGAGCAGGTATGAGCTCACAGCAGCCATTCTGTGAGAGAGGGTAGGACCCCTCTGTCCCCTCCAGATCACCTAGTCATTTGCTCAACTTTAGTCGTGTGCCAACTGAAACCAGAGAGTCCTAGCAGACGGAAATACAGATCCACATACTCTGGTCACAGTTGCCTGTCCCTGCCCCACACACAGATGGTCCAGGCAACATTCAGTGAGAGCTTCTCCCCGTTCTTTCCTTTCTCCCTCTGAGAAATCGTTCCCAAGAAGAAAGTATGCCTGAGTCAGGGCCCACACTGCAAGCTCTTCCAGTGAAGCCCAGATCCCTCTAAACCTCAGTAAGCCATTTTTTACCCACAAACTTATCAAAGCCCTGCTAAAGCTGATGTGTATGCCTATCAGAATGGCCAGGTCTCACACATGGGCACTGACTCCCGACAAGCCAAAGATATAAGTAACAGTAAGCACCAGCTAGCTGCTGGTCTCCTGATGAAAATGGAGGGATGAATGCTCAAGCAGGAAGTGACATGATCAGGCTCATACAAGCAGGAAGCAGGCTGTGAAGTTGGGCTCCCAGCTTCCTTTACCGTGGCTTCAGATGCAGGAGTTTCTCCCTAGCCAACTTGGCCCTTGGGAGAAGGGGGTGGGAGGCAAAGAATGAACTACGAGGACCAGGACTTGTCACCTCTCAGCATCTGCTGCCCCGAAGCAGGGCCGGCGTGAGGGTTAGCAGTGCTGCCCTGTGTGGACAGCCAACATGTATCAGTTGAGCAGAGGTGCCAAGGTGGGAGCCAAGGTGGGAACCAGGGCTGGCAC
>JADRCD010229729.1:0-39985 GCA_019843815.1 Montemys delectorum | reverse complement strand
GGGGGGGGGGGGATTTGGTTCCACTTTTGAATTGGAAAACCTCAAAGAATTGTAAACATATTTCTAAATTATTAAAAAAGTAAATGAATCATACTTTATAGGAAAAGAAAACTCACACTTGCACACACATGCATGCATGGACACACACACACATTCTTGTCATTTATTAGATAAAAGTTTATTAGCAGTCAAGAACAGAACATTAAAAGATCCACTTTATGGGCTCTGTGAAGTCTTACTTTGTGTCCTTTTAAGTGACCAACTATTATGTAACATGAATGGCCCACTGAAGGGGAGTCAACATATTAGAGGCTGTATTTTGTTATCTTGTGGTCCACATCAGTGTATCTGTATGTTCTCCTATTGCTTCAACAATGTACATGTGGTGGGCTGACATTATTTAAGAGAGAAAGGGGGGGAGAGGGAGAGGGAGATTCACTTAGTTGTCAGAGAATTCCAGGTTAAGATGCTGGCATCTGCTTGGCTCTGATGTGGAATCCATGGCAGGTGGCATGCGTATATGCAGGAGGGCAAGATCACATCACCAAACAGGAAGCTAGGGAGCACAGGGTCCTGTGATCTCTCCTGAGGGCATGCTCCCAATGATATCACACCCCCTACTAAGCTCCACCTTGTAAAAGCCCATACAGACTCACAAGATTGCTATATAAGGGACTAGAGCGATGGCTCAGTGGTTAAGAGTACATGTAGCTATTGCCAAGGGCCTAGAATAGGTTCCCAGCACTCACATAATGACACACAACTGACTCTAACTTCAGTTCCAGACAATCCAACACTCTTTTCTGTCATTGGTAGGCACCAGGCATGTATATGGTGCATATACATACATGCATACAAAGCACTCATTCACATAAAATAAAAATAAATCTAAAATTTAAACATTTCTACACAAAAGACCAAGCCTCTAACACATGAAATCTTAGAGGGCACACTCAAACATGTCAATCATAGCACCAGAAACCCTAAATGGACATGACCCCCAGATGACAGTTGGATTTAGGATCAAAAGTAACATGTCATTTTGCAAGACCATGCCATAACTCTCACTTTCCTTTTTAAAAACCAAGTCTCCAGGCTGGCTATGAACTCCCCATTCTCCTGTCTCAGTCTCTCTAGTGCTGGGACCACAGGTGAGCCACCAGACTCTGCTCTCAATACGCTCTGCTATACTGTTCCAATGTGCATATTCCAATGTGGAGATATTCTCAAATAATATGCCCATTCACATGCCTCAGCTGTCTTTAATTTAATCAGTGAGAGTCATTTCTATTATCACATTAACCATAAAGCCATCAATTACACCAGAAAAAAGTTCATTTCTGATCCGTAGCCTATTCATTAGCAGAAAGCCTCCTACATAAAACACATATGACTCGGGCACTTGAGAGGCTGCAGTGGACAGCCATTCGGATGATATGCTAGCTGATATTCTTGGGGGTATGGATGGTATCTTAGTCAAGGTTTCTATTCCTGCACAAACATCATGACCAAGAAGCAAGTTGGGGAGGAAAGGGTTTATTCAGCTTACTTCCACATTGCTGTTTATCACCAGAGGAAGTCAGGACTGGAACTCAAGCAGGTCAGGAAGCAGGAGCTGATGCAGAGGCCATGAAGGAATGTTCTTTACTGGCTTGCTTCCCCTGGCTTGCTTCCCCTGGCTTGCTCAGCCTGCTCTCTTATAGAACCCAAGACTTCCAGCCCAGGGATGGCACCACCCACAAGGGGCCCTACCCCCTTGATCACTAATTGAGAAAATGCCCCACAGCTGGGTCTCATGGAGGCATTTCCTCAACTACAGCTCCCTTCTCTGTGATAACTCCAGCCTGTGTCAAGTTGACACACAAAACCAGCCAGTACAGATGGCAACACTGGGCATGGTGGCACATTCTTATAATTCTAGACTTATTCTAGGCAGGAGGATTGAGAATTTGAGGCCAGCATAATAAATGGCGGCATAACAAATTCAGAACACCCTGGAATATACTGACTATGAACTGAGAGTTTGGTTTTTGTTGTTGCTGTTTGTTTGATTGGTTTGTTTTCTTAGTGGTTGTTTTGTTTTGTTTGCTATTGTTTTGTTTGTTTGTTTGTTTGGTTTTGGTTTTTTCTTTTTTTGAGAAAGAGTTTCCTTGTACAGCCCTATCTGTCCTAGATCTCACTCTGTAGACCAGGCTGGCCAGAGATCTGCCTGCCTCTGTCTCCTGAGTGCTGGGATTAAAGGTGCATGCCACCACCACCCAGCGAGTTTATTTTTAACACTGCCCAGCTGAGCGTTTGTTTAAACAAACAAAAAAAATATTAACAACAGTAAAAATAGCATGTGCCATGGTTTAGAGCTTAGATGTCCCCCTAAAGTTCACGAGTTGAAGCACGGTATCCAGACCATCAGTGTTCATGGCAGGACCTTTGGAGCCAGTGGGAACCTTATGAGATGGAGTCTATTTGGATGGAGTAGGCCTATGAAAAATATATTGCCCTGTCCTTTTTCCTTCAGTACTTCTCTACTGCCATGAGATAAAGGAGTGCCTTTCTGTTCTAGTTTCCCCACCATAATATTGGGCCATACCCCAGGAATAGCACTGGGCCAAGATGCTAAGGAAGGAAACCAAGAGGCAAAATAAGCTTTCTTCTTTTAAGTTGTTCATCTCCAGTGTTGTTGTGTTGTAGTGACAGAAAGGTGGCCCTGAGTGACAAGGAAAATTGGCACTGAGAAGCAAGGTTACCTGACATGTGTTCAGGAGCCTTGGGAACCAGTTTGCAGAAGAGTTCACAGAGTTGGAGAAGCAAAGCAGACAAGTGCAGACAGCCATGAGCAGAGCTCAGTGGGCAGTGCTAGGGCAATGTCAGAAGACCAGATGCTGGCAGGAGCATGGGCAGTGAAGGGCAGGCCACTGATGAGGCTTCAGAGAAAAATGAGGGCTGTTAAGACACGAACTAGAGGTTATTCCTGTTACAGTCTGGCAAAGATCTTGTCCTGATTAGAGTTTCTATTGCTGGGATAAAATACCACCATCAAAAGCAATTTGGTAATTTGCTTTCATGTTCTGAGTCACTGCCCATTAAGGGAAGCCAAGGCAGGGACTTGGTGGTGGGACTGAAGCAGAGGCCTTGGAGGAACATTGCAAACTGGCTTGCTTGCTCCCCTCGGCTTCCTTAACTTTTCTCTTTCTCTTTCTTCCTCTCTCTCTCTCTCTCTCTCTCTCTCTCTCTCTCTCTCTCTCTCTCTCTCTCTCTCTGTCTCTCCCTCTCTCTCTCTTTCTCTCTTTCTTTCTTTCTTTCTTCCTTCCTCCCTCCCTCTCTCTCTTCCTTCCTTTCTTTCTTTTTCTCTCTCTCTTCCTTCCTTTCTTTCTTTTTCTCTCTCTCTTTCTTTCTTTCTTTCTTTCTTTCTTTCCTTCCTTCTTTCTTTCTTTCTTTCTTTCTTTCTTTCTTCCTTCCTTTCTCCTTTTCTTCCTTTTTTAAGGCAGGTCTCTGTGTAGTCCTGGCTGTCTTCAAACTCTGCCTGCCTCTGCCTCCTGAGTGCTGGAATTAAATGCATGCGCCACCACACCTGGCTTAGTTTAACTTCCTTATACACCTCAAGACCACGTTTCTAGGGGTGGTACCTCCCACAGTAGACTGAGTCCTCCTATATCAATCATTAATCAAGAACATGCCCACAAACTTGTCTATAACCAATCTTATGGAGGCATTTTCTCAACTAAAATTCCTTTTTCCCAAATATGTCTAAGTTTGTGTCAAGTTGACAAAAACCAACCACCACAGAACTTGTCTGCATTCTGTCCGAGACTGTGTGCAAGGTCAAGTTTAAAAGTGATGCTCTAATTTATTTGGTGGAGAAATTTCTAAGAAGAACAACATTCGGGCTTTTACTCAATTTACAATGGGAACCAGAAACAAAAAACTAAACAGAAAGATTTGAACATTTTTCCCAGAAAAGCAATGTGTGCAAAGTTGGGACCAAAGTGAACATAGTTGTGAAAGAGGTTAATGCCATTGGAAAGAACACTCAGTTGGTTGAGTGTTTGCCAAGCATGCTCGAAGCCCTGGGTATGAGCCCCAGCACTCTGGAATCGAAGCCAGGAAGGTTGGATTACAGTGTAAGATCATATTCAGCTATCTAATGAGCCTGGGGTCAGCCTGGACTTCATGAGACACAGTAGACCCAGCATTAGCTGGACTCTACCCCTTTGGCCTCAAAGTATAACAGCCTAAATCCTTCCTTTTCATTCTGCTTTCCCAGGATCACATTGTCTCCCGAACTCACAAGCCACTCTAGCCTTGATCCAAAGGGTCCAGATTCTGCTATCCAGGTGGTGATGACTTTGCAGGTGTGCATAATACAAGACCACTAGGGCCAAAGAGGCATCCTGAGGTTTCACGGGAAGCCTGAAAGCCAGCCAGAGTGCAGCAAGATCAGATTCCCTGCAAGAAGCCACTGCGAGGATGACATCTGACAAAGTCCAAGTGAAGCCAAAGCCAAGATGGAGACCCCAGGAGAGTGGGCATGTCTCAGATAACAAGGAATGCCAAGAGAATGACAGCATAGGCTTCGGCCATCAAGGCTGGACAGTGGGACCACCCAGGCTTGCTGGAGCTCTGTGTGTCCCACTGTTGGCCACAGCTACATGTTTTAGTTTGTTTTGGGGTTTCAGGCTTGCATTGGTCTGGTTTTTCCTTGGTATTTTCATGCTTTTCTCTTTTGGGAAGGGACTGCATACCGTACGCCATTTATATCTTGGAAATATGCAACTTGGTTTTTACAAGGTCCTTGTTGCTGAGTTTTCTGTGAGTCTCAGACAAAACTTTGGACATGGACTTTTATGCTATGCTGAAACTGGTAACATCATGGGAATTCTTGGAGATGACTGGATACATTTTGTATTCTGAGACAACCATGAGTGAATTAAGTGAAATACTTTGGCTTGAATCTTAAATATCTCACCAAAATTGATGGATTGAAGTCTTGGATCCCAATGCAGTAGTGTTGAGATATAGGGCTTTGGGGAGGTAATTGTATAATGGAATCCACTTATGCATTCATACCTTAATAGGTGTTTGGGGTAATGGCGTTATTGTGGTTAGAGCCTGAGCCCTGGCAGCCTTAACAACCTGGTCTCTGTTGTCCTCAATAGGACAATTAAAAGCTCAAATAATAGAAAACAGAAACAGAATAGTCAAGAAGAACAGAGAGGTCCAATCCACAGCTGTGTTCCTAACGTAAGGCTTTGGTTTAAATCGACAGCACTAGACCTGCACTGCTAAGGAGTCCTGGTCAAAATGTGGTCCCGCCCACCATTCTTGGCTCCTGACATTCCAGTGAGGTGGTGTGTCAAAACAGTGTGAAATCTCTTTCTGGGAGACAAGCGCCCCTCTCTTCAGGGACAGGCTTCTGGCCTTTTTTTTTTCTTCCTCCCAGCGTGAAAGTCCTAGGGAAATTCTAACTTCTTGGGGCCTGTTGTTTGACTAATTCAATGTCCAAAGAGAGAGACATATGTCTTTCAAGACTGTTGGGAGCCTGTGTGGAGCAAGTGGGTAATTGGGAATGTATGTTTTATCCCCAACATCCCCTACTCCCATGGTGTGCTCAGCTTTGCTCCACTGTATGCAGCCACTGGTCCTCGGAACCAAACCACAGTGTACTTAAACCTCTGAATCCATAACCCCCCAAAATATCTTTGCTGGTTATTAAGTCAAAATGGCAAAATTCTGACCAACACATGACAAGGCAAGTCACAAATGGGAAATGTTTATAACACGCTCAGATATAAAGGAACAGTGTCTAAACTAATACAAAAACTTGCCCTAGACCAGTAAGAAACAGAATCCTAATCCTATAAAGAAAGATGCAAGAGACGGCAATTCGTTAGAAGATACATGGGCTCATAGCCACATTGCTTAAGAACCCCCAAATCAAGAGCCCCAAGTCATTCATTGGGAAATGTGACGTGTTCATATACAAGGGTAATGTAGAGCTGTCACAGAGTCAATAGAAATGATTCTCAAAGCACATTAGACACAAAAGGTAAGCTACACATTAAGAAAACACACAGCAATGATAGGTATATTCAACAACACACAGAAATATACACACAGCCCCTGGCTCACACAGAGCTATGAACACGGCCCCTGACTCACAATAGTTTAGTTCACAATGCTTTGACTTGACAACAGTTCAAACTCAGCAGACATTCAAGAAAAGCACATATCAACAGTTGGGCCTGGCCTATGCTCATAATATTGCACTCAGAAGGCCGAGGCAGAGCAATGCCAATGCAATGCAAGCTTACATCTTTTCCCAGGCTAGTGAGCATTTGCACTGGCGTTACTCTGATGTAGTGCACAGCCCCTTAGTTGAGGCTGAACCTCTACCCCTCTGTGCACCGTGTTGCCAGAATGCTCTGCATCCAGATAGACAACACTGTGTTATAAAACAGGTTGGGTTCAGTGATTCTACTCGACTGATTTAAATGTTCTGAGCATGTTTGGGTAAATGAGATTAAGCTACCATATTTATTAGGCTAAATCCAAGAAAGGCACTTTCAATTTGTGATATTTTTAACCCATGGTGGTTTTACTGAATGTTCACCAATGTAAATTAAAGAGTACCTATAGCACACAATGTTTGAGGAGCCATGTAAAATAATACATGAAAGGGTCACATAGCTGGCTCAGTGGTTAGTGAGCTTGTGGCTCTTCCAGAGGAAGTTCAGGGATCTGACCCTTTCCTCTGACCTTCATGGGCCACACACATGGCAAATATAGACACACTGACTGAGATACATAAGTAAAAATAAAATAAATTAATTTTTTCATGAATTACAATAAAAAAATACCAAGTTTAGGATACTGCTTGCCTCTATAAGGAAAAGAGGAGAATGAATCAGGGCCAGGTCTGCAAAAGGGCTTTAGCTTCGTGCTGGGGATGGGACTCAATGGCATGATGGGGATGGGACTTGTCCAGTACATTCATGGCCTGAGGTTCCCTCCAATGTGGCAATAAGAAAAAAAGAGAAGAAAGAAAAGCTCTACTTACTGAATTGTGTGACTATATTAGTTCTGTGTTACATTTATTTATTCTTGTTTTCCTTTGTTTGCAAGGAGGGGAAAATTCAAGACAGGGTTTCTCTGTGTAGCCCTGGCTGTCCTAAAACTTGCTCTATAGACCAGGCTAGCCTTGAACCTCGAGATCCACCTGCCTCTGCCTCCCAAGTGCTGGAACTAAAATTGCCACCATATGCAGCTCATTCTTCTTTGGTTTTTATTTTGTTCTGTTGTTGTTGTTGTTGTTGTTGTTGTTGTTGTTGTTGTGTGTTGGTTTTTTAACCAAGATCTCTCTGTGCTGCCAGGCTGAGCTTGAACTCATGATCCTCCTGACTCCCTTGTATACTGGTATTACAGGTACGTAGTACTACTCCTGGATGTATTATTAGTCTTCTTAATTTTTTTATTTATTAAATATGATTTAAAAAACCAAGTTTAAAAATAAACAACATACATTAACTTCTAGTTTCCAGTTTTCCTCTCGAGTTAAGTTCTCATTGTTGAATAACAACTTGTCCAGAAGTTAGCACTACATAGATTTATTATCTTATAACTTGTCACAGGTGACAGAGCAATTAGATTCACAAACCTGTTGCACACACTTATGCATTTTAATTTTAAAAATTATTTAACTTATTTTTTATGTATAATTGTTTTGTCTGCATGCATATCTATGTACCATGTGCTTACCTAGTACCCACAGAGGCCAGAAGATGGTGTCAGATTCCCTGAACTAGAGTTACAGGTGTTTGTGAGTCATGGTGTAGGTGCTGGGAATCGAACCCCAGTACTCTAGAAAAGGCATCCAATACTCTTATCAATGAGCTGTCTCTCTAGCCCCCAAGTTTTCTATATTTCAGAATAAATTAAGAAACAGGAATTGATAAAGGATAATCACAAGGACTTATTTACAGTTTGTCCAAAGAGTAGACAGGCCCTGGTCTTCCCCTGCCTGCCTGGTATATGTTATAATTTTAGAGAAAAGACAAAATAAAAGCTATAAATGTATTTATGCTAAGTTAGCTGTGAGCTTTGCCTAGGAGTTGTGTGGAATACCCTCATCTGAGGCAAGTCTCCCCTGCCTGGCCCAAGAGCTGTAACTCTTTTACTAGCATGGAGAAATTTTAATTCTTTAGGGTTAACTGTTTCAAAAGTTTGATAGTAGAAGGAAGGGTCACAAATGTCTCTTTTTGGAATCCAGTTTCTATAGCCAGGTGTCAACACAGGGTCACATTAATAGTTCCTTCATCTTCAAAGTTGTCAACATGGCGTTTTCCAATCTGTCTCTGGCCTGTTTCCATCATCTGAATCTGACCCAACCTCAACCCTACAACCCGCATCCCCTGCTCACACATGCACCTGCCTTCCTTTCATAAGAATCCTTTTGAGGTGTCCTCTCATAAGGACACTGAGTTTGCCTGGACACATAATCCAGTATAATCTTCTCACATCTCAAAATCCTTAACTAATCACATCTGCCAAAGCCCCCTTTGCCTGTAACATGACATATTCACAGATCTGGGGGATTAGTGTTAGGGACATCTCCGAGGTATTTTTCTGCCTGCTACAGATGCTGTAATATTTAGTAAGCCCTAGGGTTGTGACTCTTGTTGAGTAGCTCAGGAAAAAGTCCCTGTGCTGCTTAGCTCTGAATCAGGTCTCTGCCCTGGGGAGATGACCGGATGGTCAGAGGCCAGCCAAAAGGTAAATACTAGGGTGGTAATGTCATAGCTGGAAACTCACATCTGAAGCAAGGCTTCAGAACCACGAAAGGAAATGACTGTAAACACCACAGCTGAGCCACAGACCTTTCTCAGAGCAGCCACGCTTGGTTATAAATACATGTCTAAGCCAACACTCTCCTGTGTAAAGCCCCTTCACAATTCCCCCCATGCTTTAGAAAAGGGAACAAAGAAAGTGCTAGAAGAGGGCTTTTCAACCTCAGCCCTGAAGATGCTCTGAGCCAGGTCGTCCCTTGTGGCCAAAGCCTGTCCTGTGCATTGCTGGGACTTTCAGTTTCCTTAGAGTGACTCACCCCAACCCCACACATCTTTATGACACTCTGCCAGACATCCCTAGAGGGCAGAATTGTACTCAGCTGAGATGCCCTATTCTGGGAGAGCCTCCAGGATCCTAGTCTGGCAATTGTCCCATCCTGTGCTTTCTTCTCCAGCTCTCTTAGGGGTGAAAGGTAAGGATTGTCTCAACAGAGTGCACTGTCCCTCCACCTCTCTACCTCTTGTCACCTAGAATCGGTTTCCTTGTGCAGACAATGTTTCCCACTCACCCCTGACCCCCATACACCACCCTCTACCCTCTCACCACTGCCACCCCTCCTCTGCCTAGGCTGCAGCAGCCTGATCCTTTGTAAACCCCTCTTCATAACTGCCTAACCACAGACTCACTCCTTAGGAACTGTGCCCCTAGGATTGCATGATGGGGACACATTGTTGCCCAATCTACCGCTGTACCACATCAGACAACCAAGACAGGAATCAGAGTGTGTAGAGTGACGGGAGAATCAGCCCCTAAGGAAGGAGATGAGTCTTGATGGTGATGGTTGGCCCTACTACAGTTAATAGGTAACTTGAGTATGATTTGAAAAGGTCTTGTGAGGACAGTGAGCCCAGGGTTCCTACACATCAGGACTCCCCCCGCCGCCAGGACTCTTGTCCACTTATGGCCTCCCTGTAGGAAAGTCAGCACTATGAACTTGGTACCTAACAATAGTTCACTGAGAGAGGATGTCAGTCCAGCTGTAGCTTTCCCAAATCAGAAACATCAGGACCCTAGGATGTTCCTTCCGAGTTGCTTACCCACCCTGGGTTGAGGATACACAGCAGCACAAAGACCTCAGGCCACAGAAACCCAGCAAAGCTCCTCAAGTGACCTCAGTTAAAAAGAAAAAAAAAATCTCAGACTCTCAAATGGAACCTTCTGGACAAGACTGAAATCACAAAGGCCTGTCTCTGGGGGCACTGCCAGAATTTCCCAGGCCATGAAGTCAGTTCTCCTGCTTCCCCATATGAGGGTTCAGCAGGCCTCACCCCATTCCTCACAGGTTCCCAAATATAAGCCCTACATCCCAAAGACATCAATCTCTGAGTTAAGTATCCTAACTCTGGTCAAGATATTGAGAAATAGATGATTGTTGCATTATTATTCATTTCTATTCCTTTAGATATGAATATATAAGCATATATCTTTATCTATATATGTGTATATATACCTTTAGACATGTATATATGTATTGTAGCAATTCTAATTATATAACTAACATGTTCATTGTAAAACATAAAAATGTTAAGCAACTCAAAAAATAATTTTAAAAAAGCACCTTTTCTATATCTCTTTACCCAAATATACACACAGATTGATTTTACATACCAGGCAAATGAATTTAAAAAAAAAATGCCAGATGTATCTGCAAGTTTGGTCAGTTTCAAGAATTGCATAACTAAACTTAACTGTATCATCCAATTCTGTGTTTGTGAAAGGCTTAAAGCTTCTAGATGGCTCTGAGTACCTCTCGCATTCTGTGAAGATGGCAGGAGAGGGAGACCACAGTACCAGGCCCCGAGGGCTCCACTCATGACAGCAGGGTGCTCCAGCCTTCTGCTTAGCACGGGAGCCTTCCAGTACTGGGAAGCCTCTACCAGCATGCTCTGCTAGGGCACGAGGTCTCTGTCCCAGAGGCGTCTCTCTGGCCTCCCGGGATGAATGCACTCTTTCTTGTAGAGTCAGAGCTGAGAGGGAGAGTCCAGTATCCTCCTCTTTTACAAAGACTGTCAGAAACCACGTTCCTGGGCAAAAGACCAAAAGTCGCCTGTGTGTTGGGGGGTTATCTGGGGCAAAAAGAACCTTCCCACTATGGGTAGGGCTCACAGAGAGGAGCACTGCAGAAGGGCAGGGATAGAGTTTAAATTTAGGAAGATTCCCGTGCTCCATCAGCCGTGAGCTTGCACCCCTGCTGGAGAGCTGGTATTTGCTTGCCCCACTCTTAGGCTAGCCTTGTAGCATATCATAATGCAAAACCGAGTTTAGTCCAACTTCAGAGTTCCCATCCACAGTCCATCACAGTATCAGCACTGTTAAATCCAAAGTTCAAAGTCTCTTCTGAGACTCACGAAATCTCTTCACTGTAATCCCCCTTTAAAAAAAAAAATCACATACTTTGAACAATGTCACAGGATATGTATACATCATGGTTCCAAAATGAAGGAGAGGAAGCCTAGTGAGGAAATGCTGGACAAAGCAAGACTGAAACGCAGCTGGGCAAACTCCAAACTCTCATCTCCATGTCTGATGTCAAAGCTCTCTTCAGAGCTCCAACTCCTCTCAGTTTTGTTGACTGCAACACACTTCTGTCTCTTGGGCTGTTAGCAGTTTTCCTCGGCAGGTATCCCACCACTCCGGCAACTTGGGGTCTCCAAGGCAATCCAGGCTCACCTTCACAGCTTCATGCCATGGCCTCTCTAGGCCTCCATGTAGAGACATGCCTAACACATGCCTGACCTTTGCAGCTTTTCTTGGCTGTGGAAGGAGATTCCACAACTCCTTTCTTGTGTCTTTGAGTCTAAAGTCAGGACCACAGGGCTTAGGCTGTCAAGCTCTGCAGCTTGCTGAGGCTGGAACATGGTCCCATTGTCCAAATACATTTTTGCCAGCTTTCTGTTTTTGATGGTTTCCTTTACTGCCTAAGCTTGGCTATATTGTAACTCCCTCTGTAGATCAGAGATCTGCCTGCCTCTGCCTACAGGGTGCTGGGATTAAAGGTGTGCGTCATCACAACTGGCCCTAAGCTTTTCTTTATTCCTTTTCACAAGTTGGAAGCTTAGCTGAAGCCCCCACTCCCTTTATTTCACTTAGCACCAGACTTTTCTTTAATCTGTTCATCTCCTTGAACACAGGAGTGGGCTCTTGTGACACTTCCTGGTGACCCTTTTCTCCTCAGCTTTTTCCCTTTTCCTTGCTCAGCTTGCTCCTTTCGAGACTGCCCACTAATAACCATACAACACAGTCAATCCTAGGCTGCTTTTGAAATTTCCTCTGCCAATGCCGTTAATCCAAAACTCTTCAATTTAACCTCAGGCAAATATTTTTGGATAACAGCAAAAACCAACCACATTATTTACCAAAATACCACAAGACAATCTCTAGGCCACTGACTAATATTATTGTCCTCTGAAACATCTGGAGCAAGGCAGTCATGCTCTCCGTTGCTCTCAGCACCACTGTCCTCCACGTTCCTTCCAGTATAGCCCATCCAGCCCCACTTTAACTGTCCAACTACTTTATGAATCTGTAGTCCCAAAAACTACATTCCACCAAAAAGCATGTCAGGTCTGTCACAACAATACCCCACTCCTCACACCGACTTCTGTCTTAGTTAATGTTTCTATTGTTGTAAAGAGGTACCATGACCACTTCAACTATTATAAAGGAAAACATTTCACTGGGGCTGCTTACATTCAGAGGTTTAGTCAGGCAACAGAGAGATACTAGGCCCAGCTTGGGTATTTGAAACCTCGAAGCCCATCCTCAGTGACATACCTCCTCCCACAAACAAGGCCACGCCTTCTAATAGTGCCACTCCCTATGAGCCTATGGCAGTCATTTTCATTCAAACCACCACAGACACAAGAAACAAATTACATGTAAAATGTCTGCAAGCTATGTTCCAGTTACCTAAGACTACCAAAGTTAAAAGGCAAAATACAAACTAGGAAAAAGTTTGTATTGCATAGACTGAAAGGTGGATATCCAATCCTATAGGGGTAAGAAGAACTTTTAAAAATAAATATGAGGGGGGCTAGAGAAATAGCTACTTAGTAAAGAAATTGCCATACAAGCATGGGGATCTGAGTTTAGTCCACAGAACTCATATAAAAATGCCAACCACAAGGAGTGCTAGGTAGCAGGGACTGGAGGGTCCTTTAGGCCAGTTATCCTAATTGATGAGCTTCAGGGCAAAAAGAGATCTGTCTCAAAGGAAGTGGACAAGACTCTTGAAGATGACACTTCAGGATGTCCACTGGCCTACACACACACACGCACCAAACACACACATACCCCATACACACTTATACACACATACCAAACTCAAATACATATACACACCAAACACACACACACACATATACACAAATCACACACACACACATGCATGTATACACGTACAAACATACCAAACACAAACATACACACACACACACACATGCATACATGTACACACACAAACCACAAAAGAAAAGGACATATGCGGGCACAGGGTACCTATATTTCTATGGTAGAGCATTTGTCTAGCATGCATGAGGCACAGTCCTGAAAAACAAAAACAAAATAAAACAAACAAAATCTCTTAAGGAAAAAAAACAAATGAAAACATCTGAAAAGGAGCAGAACAGAGAGAGTGGCTCACACCTATAATCCCAGCCCTTGAGAGACAGAGGGAGACAGACTCTGGAGAATTCAAGGCCAGTTTGAGCCACAAATGGAGAGCCTATATCAAAAAAAAAAAAAAAAAAAAAAAAAAAACAGACAGCAACAACCCACAGCAAAGGAACACAGAAGTCACAGGAGAGGAAAGAGATACCCAACAAACCTACAAAGATGTGTAACTGTGTTAGCCAGAAAAACAATGGGCAACACTGCGTGAAATACCAATGCCCAGGTGCATGATCCGCAAAACGGAGAAGACTGACAGTGCACGTGGGATCCTGAAGGAGCAGTTCTCCCAGCTGCAGGTGCTGTTAAATGTTAAATGTGGAAGACTGCCTGTGCTACCTGCTCAGGGCAGTGCTAACTGCCTTCCTTCTTCTTCTTCTTTTTTTTTTTAAAGATTTATTTATTTATTTAATGTATGTGAGTACACTGTAGCTGTACAGGTGGTTGTGAGCCTTCATGTGGTTGTTGGGAACTGAATTTTTTAGGGCCTCTGTTTCCTCTGGTCAGCCCCACTTGCTCCAGCCCAAAGAGTTATTTATTATTATATATAAATACATTGTAGCCGACTTCACAAACACCAGAAGAGGGCATCAGATCTCATTACCGGCGGTTGTGAATGTGTATATGTCTGCTTGTCTATGTGTACCTTATGTGTGCGGGTGCTGGCAGAGGCCAAAAGAGGGCAGTAGATCTCCTAGTGCTGTACTTACAGGCAGTTGTAAACTGCCTGGCAATGGATACTGGGAACAGAACCTGGGTCTTCATCAAGAGCAGCAGCTGCTCCTAGCTGCTGGGCCTTCTCTGCAGCCCCTTTCTATCTTTAGGTGCCAGCCACAGATGCCTGCTCCCCACAAGAAGGTCTCTTAGCCTTTTTGTGACAGAAGTCCATCCACTCTTCAGCCTAGATGCCTTCACCCTGTGTTCTTAACTGCTCTTCCTGTAAAATTAACAGTCTCGGCTGAAATGCCTCTTTTACGTCCTACTCACGTGGGACATTGAACCGGAAGAATGGCTAAGGGATGACAGAACGTGATCTCTTTATGTTACAGAAGATGATGCTGAGGCTGTGAGACACCAGTTGCTCTGCAAGAGGCCACTCTGTGAGAGAGGATGCTAGCTGGCAGCCTCCTGATCCCTCTGCATGGCTCCTGCCCCTGCACATCTCTTCCAGGCTGAAATATCACAAGCCTAACTACAGAGATGTGAGGAGTGCAACCCCACCCAGCTCCCTTCACACCATCCTAATTGACACAGCCCAGGAGTGACAGACACCGTTTGTCATGAAACAAAAATACCCCCGGATGCTGGAGCCAGAGAGTTCTTTCTGTGCTGGCAGCCTGCTGGTCCCAAAGCCCCATAGAGCCCTTATGTTTGCCAGGGCTGCCGGGAGTAAGAGCTGCTTCTGTAATTGGGTTAGTCCTGTGGTTTCGCCCCCTCCTAGCTGTCCAAACAGATTAGACAGAAAGGCACCACCACATGGACCACAGCTCAGGTGCAGACTGAAGCCAAGAAAGGAAGAAACACAATCATTAAAGGGCCAGAGTGTCTGCCTGTGCCCCCTGACTGCTGCCCCACTAACGATCCAGCCACAGCTCAGAGTGCCCCTGTGAGCTGCAGGTTCACGGTGGGACTCTGGATGCAGTGCAGGGACAATCCCAGAAGCCAGCGGGAGTTCAGGGGTCTGTAATCACCTTGCTTGGGTCTTTGTACCTGACAAAGGAGTGACTCTAAGTTGCTTTTTACACAGGAGCCCTTAGGTTTCATTTTTCCACTGGACCCCACTAGCCAGAAAGCAGGCTCTCCCGCAACCCAGCAGCTTCTAAACTCTAACGGGTGAGCTGGGGACACTGTGCCCACGGGGCCTATTAAAGCAGAAGGGCTCTGGTTGAAGCCAGGAGTCTCAGCTATTCTCAACCTCAGCAAGTCTGACACTCACTCATAAGCATTACTTAAACGTCCTATATAAAAGCCACAGAGCCCAGCCCCAGAACCTGAGGCAGGAGGAGAGGTATTCTAACATGTCCCACATGTGACTATGCTGTCTATAACCCCAACTTGTACTCCAAGGGCTACTGGCTCCCCCTTTCTTCCCAGATGAGGACACACAGGCCCAAGCTGAGAGGTCTCCTCCGGTGTCCTTATACCCTGAGCAGCTAAGCCATCTTGGCGGATCCCCTCACTGCAGACACCGTCATGCCCAGTTCTTTACACTCTCGGAGCACCTCTGGTAGCAGCACAGTGCCCTTGGGCAGTCTGAGGAAGGATGGAGGAGATAGATCACGTTCTCAGAGCCAACAGGCAACCTAAGAGCTCAGAGCTCCATGCTGTTCCTCTGACCTGTGGGAGACAAGTATCACGAAATCAGCTGCACCAGTGCCAAGCCTGCTTCTCTAACAGTGTCCACCTCGGTAAATAGCAGACAATCCCTTGGCCACGATCTGTGGTACAAATGCCACCATCATCCTGACTTTACAGGTGAGAGAGTGGGACTTAGCCAGGTGTGGTGGCTCAAGGCCATAAGCCTAGCTGGCACTTTGACACTGAGGCAGAAGGTGTCCATGGGTAAAATCAGGATGAGAGTGGCTTGTCCACCTCCTCCACTTCCCCCACCTACCATCTAGCCTCCTAGGCAGCTCATTTCCAACTCTGACCCCACCCTCAAAGGACTACTCACACTCACACCGACTTCCTCAGCTCTCCCATGAGATATCAATCACCTATGACTCTTACTCCTCTCCCATGATCCTCTTACCCAGCCCCATGCCTACCAACCTCCTCCAATGCCCACCTTCCTGTCCATAGTTCCCCTTGAGGGTGGATCCTGATGGCCCTACTGGGGTGCATATCCTCATTTTCCACTCTGGCGCGAGCCAAGTAGAAGACAAATTGGGTTCTTTTTCTGAAAAATAGAGAGAATTTCTCTACCTTACTCAGCCTTACCCTTTAAGCCAGGGAGATGTGTAGTAAGTATATCTTTACGTCCCCCTAATCTCAGAACACAAGAGAGCATCTGGTGCTCAGCCTGACCCCATGCAGGCCACCTCCCTGAACAAAGCCACGCCAACAGAGCAGCAGATAAGGGTTCCCACCAGTGAACCAAACGTCACTTACCAGTCAGAAAATCTGGGGATTTTGTCTGCTTCTCTGCTCAACCAAATGAGCAACTGTCTCCTAGAGGACAACAAACAAACAAACAAGAAACTGCCTACGCTTACACTAACTACAGCCTAGCTAGGAAAATTACATGGGCCCACAAGGAAACCCTGTCCTGTTCCTGGCCAAGCTCACTGAAGCCATTAGTATACCAAATATACTAATCTAGAGTCCTCTACTTGGGGTCAAGACCCTCTGGATCTGCGTTCACTTTATTAGCCAGTTTGTTCCAGATATTAGGCAAAAACTCTGGCAATTGGAAAAGGTCCTTGACATTCCCCAGAAGAACCTCCTAGATGTAACCTTTGGAGTATTTAATAATAGGGAAGATGAGGGGAAAAAAAGACAGAGAGAGAGAGAGGAAGAAAGGAACCGTAGGACCAAGTACCAGCTTATTTCCTCAGTCCTCCATAACTACACACTGAGGAGTTCCTCGTCCACTAAGGAGAGCAATAATCTGTGGACTGCCTCTGGGACCTGCTTCAGATACAGCCAACCAGGACAGTGGGCTCAGGGCTGCCCTAAGCCCAGACACTAACACAGGCCTGTCCCACATCAGTCAGTGGGAACACTGAAGGACAGATCGCCCTCAGGGGCACCTGGCACTCTCTGAGGACTCCCAACTCGTAACCTACTCCACTGCAACTATTGTAAGAAAGGGACCCAGGCTCACAAAGCCCAGTTGAAAATCCCAATTCATCCACTGAGGACAGTGTCTGGGCACAACTTCTCCTTCATCCTGACCCTGGGAGAAACCAGCCACCGAATCTAAGATCACAGTCATGGGGGTCTTGGGAATTCCATGTAATTCCAGGAATATCCCACCCTTGCCTTGCTAATTTTCATGTGCTCCATGTTAGTTATGTCTGAGTGTCCCATGGCCCTCCTAGGTAGAGACCTCTTAGTCAAACTCAAAGCCTCTGTTACCAGTCCCCCACACGAGGCCACTGCAGTGTTTTATCTTCAGTTAAACTTTGGTGAGCCCTCCCTTCCTTCCATTCCCCCCATCCACCCTCAGCCCTATAAACTCTCCTGTCTGAAATTTGGAACACTGCTCCATTGCCCTACACCACAACCCCACTATCGTTACCCTAAAGGACCCTTTGTCCTATATCACTGAAAGTCAATACCCTTTACCCCAGACCATCATCACCTGCCTCCTGAAAGCTCATCTAACAGATACCAACTCCCATCACAACCCCTCCATTCTTGGACTTTAAAATCCCAAAGGAACTTTCCACCTCGTCGAAGGCAAGGTCCTGAGCCACCAGACCCTCCTACTCCATTGTCCCTCATCCTTACACCCTCCTCTCCTTCATCCCACTAATAGTGGTCCATATTACTGTCCTAGACCTTAAAGACACCTTTTTCACAATCCTACTCTACCCACAACCTCAAATCCTCTTTGCCTTCATCTGGGAAGACTTCAATACCCTCTCTGCTCAACAATGAACCTGAAAATCTTATCCATGGCTTCTGAGACATTCTCTAAGATGTGGGTCAGCCCTACAATGGGATCTTATACAGTCCTTCACAAAATAGTGTCTGACACATATCATTGCTCTCCTTGAAGCCTTAGCCATCTGGGGTTATCAGGCCTCAAAAGATAAAGCCCAAATATACCAGATAACTGTGAGCTACCTCAGCCTCTCCCTTTTACATGAGACCCAATCAGCCTCCCCCCAACACATACACACCAATAAAGACCCTTTTCAACTACCTCACATCAACCATCAAGAGAGTGCTCCTGTCCCTGTTAGGTCTTTTCAACTTCTCTCTTACCACCCAGCCCCATATGAGGTTACTGAAGGTCTTTGGAGGAACCTCCTCACTAATTCAGTCACTCAGGCAGCCCTTAGCTAAAGCATCTATCCTGTCACTACCCAACCCCATCAAACACCTCTTTCTTATCATTTTTTATTTTTATTGAAAATATTGCCAGGCAGTGGTGGTGCACATCCTTAATCCCAGCACTTGGGAGGCAGAGACAGGCGGATTTCTGAGTTCAAGACCAGCCTGGTCAACAGAGTGAGTTCCAGGACAGCCAGGGCTACACAGAGAAACCCTGTCTCAGAAAAAAAGAAAAAAAGAAAAAGAAAAAGAAAAAGAAAATACTATTCTCTCATACAATATATGATTAGTTTCCTCTATTCCTCCCATTTCCTCCCTCTCCTCCTTTCATCTCTTATTAGAAAAAGAACAGGTGTCTAAGAGATAACAATCAAACATTAAATAATAACATATAGTAAGATAAAATTAAAACCATCACATCAAGGTTGGACATGGTAACTGTTTTAGTTAGGGTTTTACTGCTGTGAACAGATACCATGACCAAGGCAACTCTTATAAGAACAACATTTAATTGGGGCTGGCTTACAGGTTCAGAGGTTCAGTCCATGGCAGCATCCAGGCAGGCATGGTGCAGGATGAGCTGAGAGCTCTACATCTTCATCTGAAACACTGCTAACAGAATACTGCCTTCCAGGCAGCTAGGATGAGGGTCTTTTAACCCACACCCACAGTGACCCACCTACTCCAACAGGGCTACATCTTCTAATAGTGCCACTCCCTGGGCAGGGCATATATAAGCCATCATAGTAACCCAATAGAAGGAAAAGAGTCCAAGAGCAGGCACAAGAGTCAGACACACACTCATTCACACACTCAGTGTACTGGCTCGTTTTGGGTGTCAACTTGACATAAGTTAGAGTTATCACAGAAAGGAACCTCCCTTGAGGAAATGCCTCCATAAGATCCAGCTGTAAGGTATTTTCTCAATTAATGGTCAAAGGTGGCAGGGCCCATTGTGGGTGGTACCATCCATGGGTTGGTAGTCCTGGTTCTATAAGAAAGCAAGCTGAATAAGCCAGTAAGGAACATCCCTCCATGGCCTCTGCATCAGCTCTTGCTTCCTGACCTACTTGAGTTCTAGTCCTGACTTCCTTTGGTGATGAACAGCAATGTGGAAGTGTAAGCTGAATAAACCCTTCCCTCCTGGGCTGGTGAGATGGCTCAGCGGGTAAGAGCACTGACTGCTCTTCTAAATGGTCCTGAGTTCAGATCCCAGCAACCACATGGCGGCTCACAACCACTCGTAATGAGATCGGATGCCCTCTTCTGGTGCGTCTGAAGACAGCTACAGTGAATTGCACCAGAGCGAGCGGACCAGAGTGAGCGGGGCCGGCAGAAGGTCCTGAGTTCAATTCTCAGCAGCCACACACATCATAGCTCACAGCCATCTGTATAGCTACAGTGTACTCATACACATAAAATAAAATAAAAATAAATCTTAAAAAAAAAAAAAAAAACCAAGATCCTTTCCTCCCCAACTTGCTTCTTGGTTATGATGTTTTATGCAGGAATACAAACCCTGGCTAAGACACTCAGGAATTCCAGGAAAATACTAATCTGAAAGCTATAATATATATGGTAGGACCTGCTGCAGACTGAATTTGCCCATGTGCTTGCCGCTTCACTCTCATATGAACCTTAGTTGATTCAGAGAGCCTTGCTCTCCTGGCATCCTGCATCCCCTCTGGCTCTTACCCTCTGTCTACCTCCTCTTCCACAGGTTTTCCTGAGCTCCAAGGGGAGAGATTTGGTGAAGATGCCTCATTTAGAGCCATGTGTTCCAAGGACTGTCTTCATGGAATGTCTGGCTACGGGTCTTTGCGTCTTTTCTTGTCGGCCTCAGGAGGAAGCTTCTCTGATGAAAACTAGTCATTGAGTATAGCAGAATATCATTTGGAGTCATTTTACTAGTCATTTTTTTTAAGAGCGGTAGCGCCAAAACCTTCTTTCTGTTCCTCTAAGTTAATCAGGACCAGGCCTTAGCTCTCTTCTGCCAACTTGCAGGAGATACCCACAATCCCATGGCATAACTTTTTAAACAATGGCATTCTGTTAAGTGGGGGATGGACTCCTTGCTTATAGGTTCCAGTTGCTACCACCCTAATTATTCCAGCAGCTAACAAAATTTCTTCACAAAATCCATGAGCTGTCTACTCATCCCATTCTCTCAACTATCCCCTCAGGCACCAGGCTTTCCTCCCTCTACCTGGCTCCTGAGTCCAAATATGACATATATGTCTTCTTGACTCTAAGCTATCCTTCAAACCCTGCCCCACACGACCTCAACCCTGCACTCTTCTTCCAACTCTCACCGATACAATTCCATGTACCCTCGCACCCATACAGGCAAATGCTAGATTCCATAGTCTGGGCAACCACTCAAGGCCAAGCTACTTTTTAAAAAGATGAATCTATTGTTTTGGGTTTTTTCCCTGTGGAGTAAGTCAGTCACCCAAATTTCTCCTGGGACTTCCCACCCAGCAGTGTGGAAGTTCATTGTCCTGAGAAACCCTTCTCCAGTATGGAAAACCAGACTGTCGTTCCTCCTAATTTTCTACCACAGTGATAGAATTGTTGGAGTTCTTGTTCTTCTTTCACACATGTTTTCTGAGTAGGTCTAAGGCTTTCTTAGGCCATCCCTGAAAGGGAACTTATTTCATCTTGACCTTGGGCTATACTCTGTACTTTCTTTCTCAGGTCTGGCAGATTAACTGTTGTTAGACATAATGATTCTCGCTATTAGGCCATCTGCCCCAAACAGGCCTGTCAGCAATGGCCAGTGGACGTGAGCATAGATGTGTTATTATACAGTGGGATGAGCTTTCACAGACTATCTGTGGTCACACTGCCCAGAGAGCATGTGTCTCTCCAATGGGGGGAGGGGGGGTGCACATCAAAAAGACCTGTTTTCCAGGAATCTGCTGTGGGTCTGTGCTCTGCCTTGCAGCTGGCGTGTGTGAACACGGTTCCAGCAGACAAAGTGTAGAGGCAGCAGGCTACATTCCATCCTGACTGTCATCGGGGTGCGGGGGTGGTAGAACACAGCCTAAGAAGGAGCCCCAGCCTGAGTGAAAGAGGATGCAGACTGGGGCCAAAGCTGGGGTTCCCAAGCTCCCAGACACCCAGACACTGCTGGAAACTGGGAGGATTCAGGAACTAGGCTGGCTATGTATGAACCTGGGGCTGGGGTGAGGGGCACACAAGGAGTTGAGAACAGGGGGGACACAGCCTGGGGACAAGTCCAGGGCTGAGGGAAACTCCAGTTTAACTCAGGGGTGAGTGCCCATCTGGAGGACAGAGGGGCCTTCTGTGGGAAACTTAAGTGGCACAGCTCCGTATGACAAAGGCTTTCCCCCAACAGTGGATCTTGATGAGAGACAGTTCTTACTTGTCCAAATTGTTTATTGATAGTGGAGAAATGGATGTATACAACTTACTCAGCATGAGCAAGACGTTAAATACCTTTTGCAGGAAGGAATGTCTGGGAATGGAAGTTTATTGGCTAACCCCTCAGGGCCCATCTAGGTACCTCACTAGGATGGAGAACTCTGTGCTCTGTGCTGTGACTAGTTGTTACAATCCTCACGTGCTCACATGCTCCAGGACAGGAACTGGGTAGGGAGTAGATGAAATGCCTACTGTTCTCAGGTATGAGAATTTCCGGGGTTTCTGAATCAGCTCAACCTTCCCAGTTTTCGTCTGGTGACATAGTTCTACTTGCCCCACAACTCAGCCTTTTTCTTTTTTTAAAGGAGAGGTGTCATTGGAGTGATTGTTTTCTATGTTATTTGTAGTAAAATTTTATGTAGGGTGGGGTGGAAAATAAAACACAACATAAACCAGAGGGGAGGTGAGGGGCGGGGCTAGGAAGACAAGGAATTGCTGAACCAATTAATTGCTCAGTGGACTGAAATTCAGACATGGATGAATGTCGTTCAGCCACCCGAGATTGAGCAATAACAGGTCTGTGATGTCTTTAGATGTCTGGGGCTGCACTCGAGCTACACTGACTGGCTCAGCATGTGTGTACCCTACACCAGCAGGCATGGGTAACCCTCTAAACTCCATTCATGATGGGGATCAAGGATTGCAACTATTCCCCATGAACAAGGAGCTCCCAGTAAGTGTGGGTCATACGTCAAGCTTGCATTGATTAATATCCTGCCCTTTATACACACCGCCCATAACTACTCCAGATTTGATGGTTTAGTGAGGTCCTCGGATTGTCCCCACTGGGGTTGGCCCATGGCCCTGGAGCGCTGAAAAGATGGCTGAACTTGATTATCTAGAAAGAAAAAGGTCAGCAGGAAACAGCTAAAGATCTATACAATCCCATTTCAGCCTCAATCACCTCTTTCTGGTTTATCATTTTAAAATTAAACCAAAATGGAAGAATGTTAGCACCTTAGCATTCCTTCTAGGCTCTGCCTGACAGTTATCTAGCAACAGCCAGGTAGGCTGGCTTGCTATAAAATGGACTGTTTCGCCTCTCTTCGCTCTCTGACTATCTTTCTCTCTCTCTCTCTCTCTCTCTCTCTCTCTCTCTCTCTCTCTCCCCCTCCCTCTCCCTTCCTCCCCCCTCTCTCCTTCCCTCTCCCCTCTCTCTCTCCAAGTGTTCCTGGCTGGTCTCTTCTCTTTCTCTTTTCTTCTCTTTCTCTCTCTGTCCTTCTCTGTCCCCCTCTTTCTCTGCCTCTACTACCATCTCAACCACCCTCCCATGCCCCTAAATTAACCCTATTCTATACTAGATCTGTCATATGGCTAGTGACTCAGGGGAAAGAGATGCCTCAGCATGGGTCCACTAAGGCACCCCTCCCACCACACCATATTATGATCTACAAAACATATCGTTGGCTTCATAAAACATATCATTTGGTGCCATGACTCAGATTTACAAACTTGCATGTTCACATTTCCTGCCACATGAACAGTCTAGCCATCAGATTGCTAGACCTTGCCATCCAAACACCAGTGAATTCGTAAGCTTCCCCACTGCTGGTCAGTGTAAACAGCCCCTGATCTTAAGGGAAGGCAGGCCACCCTCTAGTGTTCTTGAGGACAGAGGTATCCACAGTCCCCATGACTGGTCCTTCTCACTGACTCCTCATCAGTAGGAAGAGAGATCGTTCCCTCTCCTTGACATGCTTCCTTTCTCATTGCTGGAAAATCGTAGGCCTAGGTAAACCATTTTCCCACAGCTCGGGCACTGGCCCACAGCTCAGACCCTAGTTCACCTCATAATGACCTGGTAATCTAGCCTTGCTGTCCATTGCTACTCTTACTCAATGGGAATGTCTTTGCCACTACTTCCAGGCTCCCTACTGGGATACCTCCTGGTCTTAAAAGCTTCCAAATTCTCCCATTAAAATTTGGCCACAATACCCACTAGATAATAACTCTAAATGGCCACTTGAAACTTTTACAGCTCTCTCCAGCTATCCAAAAAAAAAAAAAAAAAAAAGTTTCCTATGTACAGTCTCTTCCCCACCTTCATTCCAAACTGCTTTATTCCTTGATTTATCTAGGTTGCTTGCCAATCTCTCCTCCCTACTCCCCGCTCCCTGCTCCCCGCTCCCCGCTCTCTGCTCCCTGCTCCCAATCTCCGTTCCCTGCTCCCCGCTCCCCACTCCTTTGACTCTAATAGCACTCTCCAGACTTTGTTTCAGGCTTATCTTGCTATGCAGCCACCTCTGATGCCAGCCATTTGCTGTAGAGGGCAGCCTTAAACTTCTACTTCCTGGGAAATTTTTGTCTCTGATTTCTTTCCATTCTGGTCCATACCAACATTAAGCCAGCTGTAAAGGGAGAAAGGATCTGAGCTGCAACTGAGCTGCTCCATGCACCACACAAACCCACCAGAATGCTGCTCGGACCCACCAGGTGGCAGAAGCTGCCTGCAGTGACAGGGAGAGATCTCCTCACCTTCACATAATGCCCTGCCTGCCAGGCAAAACATGTATATTTATCTCTTTGTGTGTTTGCCTCTGCTGATACATAGCCATGCTTCTGCTATTCCATTCTAAGGTATAACATGTGACTTCCCACAACAGGAGGAGCAATAGCTCCAGTACCATCTTAGCTAAGGGTGGTCACATGGTTTCAGCCCCATCTTAGTTGAAGGCAGTCTCATGACTATCTGCCATCTTTGTTATGGGCAGGTAAAGTTTTCATATGTTTACAATAATTTAATTTAATATTAGCTTAAAGATTTATAGGCCAGGCGGTGGTGGCACACGCCTATAATCCCAGCACTTGGGAGGCAGAGGCAGGCAGATTTCTGAGTTCGAGGCCAGCCTGGTCTACAGAGTGAGTTCCAGGAAAGCCAAGGCTACACAGAGAAACCCTGTCTAAAAAAAAAAAAAAAAAAAAAAAAAGATTTACAACATTAAAAAGGTTAAAGATATCTTTAGCCTTGGTTTTGCTACTATCATTACTGTTATTAATGTAACCTCCTTGTTTGCTAGATACAATGTAAAGCAAGTAATTAAAAACAGACACAAATTGTCTACCTCAGATATGCTTAACAGATTCCAGCTCTTAATCTTGTCAGAAATCTGCTAAATATAATATTAAATGTTTATGCTTATTATGACAGACAGAGACTGTCAAATCCTAACAGTGACCCCCCCACACACACACACACATACAAAGTCTCCAAGAAAATATGGACACAACAACAAGAGACTACTTGGACTGTGGTCTAATAACGACTGAGAAAGAGTACTCCATTGCTTTGCCTGCTGCAAGGGCTCAGCCTAAACTGTGGACAAACAGGACACCCAGAGAATTAAATGCCTCATGTTGCCTAAGACAAGGTGAGTTATTTCTCCCATGTTCCTACTCCACAGGAAAAAGCTTCTCATTTTCTGGACCTGATGGCCAGACTGACTCTGCTCAAGTGGAGATGGAGACCACAGGGACCTGGGAGAACTGTGTGGGTAGTGGACTATAGACTAACCTCTGTCATTTTAATTAATATATGACATCTAGATTATAATTTATTCTTCCCAGATTTCTTTTCTTTTCTTTTCTTTTTTTTTTTTTTTTTTTTTTTTGGTTTTTCAAGACAAGTTTTTTTCTGTGTTGTCCTGGCTGTCCTAGTACTCACTCTGTAGACCAGGCTGGCCTCGAACTCAGAAATCTTCCTGCCTCTGCCTCCCAAGCACTAAGATTAAAGGCATGCACTATCACTGGCCGGCTCTTCCCAGATTTCTAATAACAAGCTAACTCCAGCTTGCCAGCTAGAAACTAGATTCTTACCCTTAGGTAATCACCATATTAATTCATTAGTCAATTCCTTAACTAGTTAAGACTACTAGATCTCTTATCAAAAAGACAGACTAGTTTACCTTACTCATAGACTTCATAATAAAGGATACACAAGTTCAGATATAACCTTTCACAAATATAACCTTCTGCTACTTCCTTATCTAAATTCAATATCCACTGACTAAAAGCTTCATATTTCCTCCCCTTGCTATGCCACTGTTATATTGAGGCTTCAAGAGTTTAAAATCACTCTCAGTCTTAGCGCCATCTTCTTTGAGACTCCTTGCCATGAGAGCAAAGTGGCAGAAGAAGAGAGTGTGCAGGCTGACGTGCAAGAGAAGAAAGATGAGGCAGAGGTCCAAGTAAACCAGTTTGTGTACCCATGAAGCCTGCAGGAGCAGAAGTATAAGGGATGCTGAAGGCCGGGACACTGAAACAAGTTGTTGGACTGTATGCTGCTGTCAGTAATAAGTCTCAGTAGACCTGGAATGTCATCTCGCCAAGATCACCTGGAAAAATGACTGCCTTTCTTACAACCAAATTAGTCCCACTGGCCCTCTGCCCTGGACCTTCGGCATTCTGGACTAGTTCTGATCTCACTTGTGGTCATGTACAATAAATCCTCTGGCTCTCAGCTGAAGAATCAAAACAAACAACAACAACAACAACAAAAAAGAGTTTAAAATCCTAACATTAACCAATAGAATTCTTATAAGTTATCCTAGCTCTAATAAAACAATCTACTATATGATCAAACTTTTATAATCACAAGTTCATTTTCCTTTTAGTTGTCTTTTAACTATTGACTTAAAGTGTTTCTTATGTTAAACTATATGATCAACTATCATATTCACAAGATCATCAAAATTTTGAGTTTCCTTTGATTGTCTTTTAATTGTAAACTTAAAAATACTTCTCATCATGCTAAATTAATGTCCATTCAGTCTCCTAGACAGAGGGGAAAAGTTCTTCTGGCCCCTTCTGCTCCACGAAAGATCTTCCCTAAGCTCAACTTTCCCAGTTTTTGTCTGGTGACATAGTTCCACTGGCCCCACAATCCAATAGAGATCTTTTGAATCCAGAATCTTAGCCTGAGGATGTGAAATGCAGAGTGTGGTTTTCTGAGGGTATACTGGTATGTGGCCAATACTTCTGAGGCCAGTTAGGGACTGAGGTAAGTTAGAGTACATTACTCCAGGCTTCGCCTTGTACAGTTATTCTGTATGCTGCCAAATTGGCACCAGCCAATGGGGAAATCCTAGGTTCTTTGGGCTGGGTTCAATTGTCTAGCCTTTGTAGCTATATATAAAAAGTACCTCTTTTAGGATGCCTTGGGAGCCAAGAACACTTGTTATTATACTTAATGAGAAGGAAACAATTATCCTTAGTTGATTTTTGTAAGAAGGAAGTTTGAATTGATCCAGAAATGGGCTTTCTCAGAAAAATCTGAGATGAGCTGCCTACAAGATAAGTTAGGAGATAGTGGGAGTGGAGGTGGGGCCAGGTACAATAGGAGCAGAGAAGAGGGAACAGAGAAAGTCCCTGAACAGATAGAGTTCCTGTGAGATGAATAACCAGCTCAGGGCTTCTGCCAGGAAAGTAGACCTACTATAAATGTCAAGCAGACTTTCCCCAGGGTAAAAAGGTGATTTAGTAGCTGAGTCCCAGCTTAAATGAGTGAACAAGAGCCAGGTGAGATGGAAGATGCTGCCATTTTGAGTTAATTCAGGAAATGATCAAGCATCTGAGTTTTCCAAGTTCCTTCTCCTGAGCTGGTCACCAGTGTGCTCCCTGCAAGTTATCTTCTGTTAGGGTGAGACCCATATCGGTCCTGGCTGCGTGTAATCCCCTCAGAGATAGAACGTCAACTAGCAGGTTTAATGAAGTTCAAAATACAGTTCAATTAATCAACCCTAAGTACAGGGCCATCTAGCCAGCTGTTTCCATGAAAGGAATAAGCAGGGAGCTTAGAATAGTGACTGAGGTCAGGGGCCTGGTTGATGCTGTTATAATCACATGTTCCATCTACCTTAGGTTGTTTTTGGAACAGCATCCAATGAGTTCTTCAGTTAATTCACATGAGTATTCTTTTACCTGCATGTACTGGAGTCAGTGGGACAGGTTTAATCCTGGAAAAATGAATATAACTATACACCCCCAAGGACATTTATTGCTACTAGAGTGGCCCAGATGACAATGCAGGCTCCTTCTATTTTGGAACAAATTAATCTGAGAGACAGCCTTTCTGTAAAGTTATTAGGACATGTTCCCCAGGTTTAATCTTGAGATCAATAGGGCTGTGTTCTGGGGCAGAGAAAGCCAAATTCTCTAATTGTCCTCTGAAATTGTCCCCAATTAGTAAGATATTTTAGTATCTGTCCTGTCTCAAGGTCTGCTATGAAGCCTTCCTACAAAAAATGGTCTCACATAAAGCCTTTTAAAAGGGGTCATTTTCATTTTTGTTCTTGGGGTATTTTATATTGCTATGGGATGGGTGACAGTATGACTGGCCATTTCTCTGAAATGCCTTGGCAAAGCTTGACTGAGACATGCCTCAAGGTTTGATTGGTCTTTCTACTTTTTCAGAGGACTGAGGCCTCTAGGCAAAAATATAAATAATATCTAACTCCTTAGCCACCACTTGCATTATTTGTGAAGTAAAGGGGTCCGTTTTCATTCTGTAGTGTCTGAGGCAACTCAAATCAAGAGATACTTTCTTTTAAAAAATCCATGTTACTTCTGTAGCTCCCTGAGTTCTGATGTGAAACCTCTAGCCACCCTTCAAGGTATCTGTCAGTACCACCAGGAGCTTCTATCTGGTACAGACTGGCATGTGTGGGAAATCTATGCATCAGAGTCCTTCTGACACTGGGAGCTTAGGGGACTGCCTCTTCCTAGCCTGAATTAAACAGTGAAGGTGTGTGTCCCACAGCACAAACCTGATATAGTATTCTACAATGAGCCTGTTCTGCTCCTTTAAAGAGCTTCTTAAGAGCCACCCTGGCACCCATGTCATGTGACACCTTTGTAGCCTTCCACTGCCCTACTTTAGGCAAACTCTCCATCATGTACTTGCCAACCACCTTCACTCGACTTGTCTAGGAACATCAACTGCATCTATTTGACCATCCATTCCAGGAGGAACTGTGGACTAACAAAATGCTTTAGCCTCAATGTGTTTATAATTGAATAAGATGAATTCTATAAGAAGATGAATTTGCTTACCCATGATGCCCAAGTTACCCAGGGTTTTCAGGAATGATGAGAATGTTCTCCAGTGTGGACAATGAGGATCTGCTCAGGCTTCAATAGTCATCTATTGCCACTAGAGTATCTGATATCCCTTGCCTCCTCTTTGAAACATGGGGCAGTAAATTATCCAATGTCAGAGGTCTGGGCCTGTTTTTTTTTTTTTTTTAAATATGTAAAAGGGGCCTGTGGAGATCTGATTTGGACTTTAGCCCAGTGTCTGTTTTTCTTGCATTTAAAGCAAGCCATCTCAGGCCTTTTCTGGACCTTTTGAATTTAATCAAAGAATCCTAAATTTTGGAAAACTGTATCTAGTAGTTGGTTTAGGCAGAACTGGACTCCCATTTGTAATGCCTGTGTTTCCTTCTCATACCAGGCTGGTAGGGTGATGCAATATTGCTCCATGACGGCCTCTACCTCCCTTGGGAGCTGTAGGACTGACATCAGTGTTTTTATGGAAACCTTCCTCTATTCTGCTAGCAGCTTTTCCAAGGAAATGTCTCAGTTTTCCTTGGGTGACCTCTCTGATTTTGTCATAGTTGACAGACTTGGTTGCTCCCCTTCATTCCCCCAGTAATAACTTCAAGAAACATTGTTCTTACCTGCATTTCTTCCTCCTCTGTGTATAATCCCATCAGGTGGGCAGAGAGAATTCTTCATTCTCAAAATCACTATTCGGATTCCTGACTCTGTTGCCTACTTCTACATCAACTTGACACAAGCTACAGTCATTTGAGAAAAAAAGAGCCTCAACTGAGAAAAGGCTGCTGGGTGGGTGGTAGTGGTGCACATTTTTAATCCCAGAATGTGGTAGCAGAGGCCGGTTGATCTCTATGAGTTCAAGGCCAGCATGATCTACAGAGTGAATTCCAAGACAGTCATGACAGAGACAGTCTCAGAAAAACAAAAGGAAAAGAGAAAGTGCCTCCATAAGATCAAGCTGTAAGGCATTTTCTTAATTACTGATTGATGTGGGAGGGCACAGCCCACTGTGAGTGATACTGGCCTGGGCTGATGGTTCTGGGGTCTATGAGAAAGCAGACTGAGCAAGCCATGAGGAGCGAGCCAGTAAGCAGTGCCCTCCATGGCCTCTGCATCAGCTCCTGCCTCTGGTTGCCTCCCTGAATTCCCTCCTTGATAGATATACTGTTACCCAGAAGTATACACAGAGTAACCCTTTCCTCCCAGGTGGCTTTTGGTCATGTTTCATCACAACAACAGTGACCCACCCCCCCAACTAAGACACTGGCAAACATCTCATCTGCCTTCAGTTCTTGCTCAGGATAGCCTGCGGCCCTTTAATACGGAAGCAGAAGAGCAGAGTGCCCATCCTCCATGAGGTCAAAAACTGCTACCAAGTCTACCAGGATGCTCAGAACAATTACGCTGTTTCTTCCTGTGTGGCTGGGCATTTGCTACTGAAGAGAGTACCTGGGCCTTAGTAACCCTCTTGGCCCAATCACTTCCCTCCAAGGGAAGAATACAAGATCCCCTGCAGAAATTCTAAGAGTTCAGCAGGGGAGGCTGAGATTCTGGATCTTGGGATTCAAAGTGATCCAGTGCCAGGAAGCACTGAGAGGAGCTGGGGTTATCCTTGAGCTCAGGAGTAGAATCGAGAGATGCTACATAGGAAAGGGGCTGTTCTCCCCCAAGAGGACCATGGGGGAGTAAGAAGTCCCCACAATATCTAGATTTTCCTTTTACTTTCTTATTTCTCTTGCAGAGAGAGCAGTTTTGGTATGGAGCTATCCAAGCCTGGACATCTCAGACCATTTTTCCTGTTTTCTACTGTAAATGTCTAATTCAAGGACATTAAGATAGCTAAGGCTGCCATTTTGTGGGAGGGGAACATCACTCTCTACACCCCAGCTGGTAGTGGGGCCACATAGTTGTCTCAGGTTGCTTTCTGTGGCTGTGATAAAACACCATGACAAGAAGCAACTTGGGAAGGGAAGGGTTTATTTGGCTTATACTTCCACGTCACAGTTCATCACAGAGGGAAGGTAGAGCAAAAGCTGACGCAGAGGCCATGGAGGAATTCTGGCTACTGGCTTGCTTCCTGTGGCTTAAGCTATTTTCTTATACCACGCAGGACTGCCTGCCCATGGGGGGTGGGGGGTACCACTCAGGGCCTGGGTCCTCTTGAATCAATCATTTATCAAGAAAATGCTCCATAAACTTGCCTACAGACAATCTGATTGAGGCATTTTCTCAACAGAGGTTTCTGCTCCCAGATGACCCTAACATGTCAAATTGACAAACAAAAACCCAAAAACAAACAAACAAAACACAACTAACGAAGAGTAGTTGCAGTAAATTATAATTTTTGCAAATAGTTGCCATCTCCTAAAGTTATATGGCTTAAATTTCTACCAACGATTTAAGGATACACCTAAGAAAAGAATCTAATAGAACGGAAGGGGCGGTCCCATGACAACCTGTAAAGGAGAGGAAGGACAGGATTTTTTTTTAAGATTTATTTATTTATTTATTTTATGAATATGAGTACACCATTGCTCTCTTCAGACACACCAGAAAAGGGCATCAGATCCCACATGGTTGTGAGCCACCATGTGGTTGCTGGGAATTGAACTCAGGACGACAGGATATTTTTTTTAACATGACTTTATTCAGTATTATGATTAGACTATTATTGAGATTGAGCAATCAACAGCACAAGTGGAAAAAAAAAGTCTACATTAAATTTTTTGTTGGAATGCTTTCCACTTTCCACAGAACAGAAACTAAAATATCTTGTTATACAAATAGTCACCAACACAGTCCTGGCTATGTATTGCCTAAAACACATCCCCTCTGTTGGCAATCAGGTACCTCCATGGCCAGCCCAAAGGGACCCTGAGACAGCAAGGCCACCAGGCACCTTCATGGTCAGCCCAAGGGGACCCTGTGACAACAGAGCACATCTTCACTATCTGCCTAGAGACAGCACATCCCCATTGTCACCTGTCACATGTCTTCCTGCACATGCGCCAGAGCCCTGCTAGAAGGCCGTGCTTCCACCATCCCCCAATCCCACAGCTTCTGTGCTCTCTCACCCCATCCCTTTCAATAAACCGCCAATGTGAGGCCTGTTGCAAAGAGTGATTCTGTTGGATATCATTGGTCACATAGCTTAGTTCCCTCACTCTCTGCAGCAGCTAGGCTGCTCTCACAGTGCCTGGCTGAATTCAAATCTGTTGTAACCTATAGCGGCTGTGTCTCTCTTGCTGGCTTTCTCTTCTGATAGCAAAAAGAGCCTCTAACCACTGCCCTAGCCACCACAACTGGAGCCGCCACAGCCACCTTGGTTCTGTGGTTTAAAACGCAAAGCACTGGCCTCCATCTCATGAAGGTCAGAACCTCTGTCCCCGATGTGTCCTCCTTCATTTGGTCCAGAATTTGAAGACTGATTGTTGTAATTTGTGCCAGTCTGGCTGGTGTGAAGTTGAATGGTCCTCTGAGAGGGGAGTGAGGCTGATTACAGGAAAGAGAAAAAAGATGGAAGAGACAGATAATGAGAGGGCTGCAGGCCTTTACCATGCCAGCCATGAGTGTATTTCTCAAAGCCTTTTTATACTCCAGTACCATGGGAAGCAAAGCCACAAGCTAACAGACATGTAAAAATAAGACATTTCTTCTTACCCCAAAACCTCCTAGGTCAATAGAATCTTCAACCCCTCATCTTGAACCTCAACTGCATCTCCTCTTATCATTCCATGCCCCAGCAGGTCCGGAAATCTGGCAATGTAAGACCCTGACCCTCGGTCAGTGGTACTTACTTCAAGATGCCCCTGAGTGAGACACTGAGATGTAGATCGATGCAAAAGCAAGAGGTTTATTTTCCAGTGAGTCAGAGTTGACCTTCAATTAGTCCCTCAAGACGACCCCAATGGCTATTACAAACAGTTTTTATACTTTTTAGGAGCAAAGGTTACATCAGCAAGATTACAGTTCAAACTTATTGGCTAAGCATATTGACCTTTACATCTATTGGCTAGCAAGCATGGCATGCATTTGAACTCTACCTGGAACTTTCCAGAGTGTCAGATAACTGTCAGTATATTCTGAGAATGTTTTTACTCAAGAATGTCTTTGTGGGTGGAGAATGGAATTTGGCCCAGCCTTGACCCCAGGCAGGAGGGGGAAGCTGTAACGAGGGTGTGGGACTGGAAAACCCCTTAGAGTCCCTGACCAACAGGGTCTGACCTGCCTTGACTCTGCCTAGCAGGCAGACTATCTCTCCCCCAACCCCTCTTTTTCCCCTCTGCTTCAGAGGAGTGGCAAATTAAGTGATGGATATGAGTGATGATGCATGTGAGCTTAGCCTTGGAGTATGACTCCATGGTAAAGCACCCTCCTAGCATGTGTGAAGTCTTGCATTTAATCTTCAGCAATACATGCCAACAAAAAGTAATATTGGCCAGCCTGGTGACCAACTGACCTAAATTTCTCTAGAGTGTTCCAGGCTTTAGCTTTAAATTCACCCACAACCTTTAAATTCATTCAGACAAACTTTGTTCCATCACTCTGCCTGCCCAGTCCTCTTCTGAGTTCCTCTCCTGTGTTCTTGGGGGGCCTTGCTAGTCTGTGTCCTCACTGTGTAGTCAAGGATGGCATTGAATGCCTGATCCTTCTGCCTACACCATGGGTGTGCAGTTTGTGTAGTGCTATGGTTCAAATCCTGGGATTTCTGCATTCTATACAAGCATTTCACCAATAGAACTACATCCCTTGTCCCTCCCTAATCAGGGTTCTTCAAAGGAGTAGAACTAGTAGAATATAAACAGGAATGGATTTATTTGATTGAGTTACACCATCTGAGTCTGAATGGTCCCACAGTGATAGCTCCAGATTAAAGCAGGGAAATTGGTAGCTGCTCAGTCCAGAAGCCAGAAACCTCAGCATTTAAGAGACATCTAAGATACATACCCAAGCTTACATCTGAGAACCCCTTGGAGAGCTTCAGGTCTAAATCTTGTTCAAAAGCAGAAATGCCTGGAGGTTTGCTGTCTATGAGTGACAGCAGTAGAGAATTGAGCCAGCTAAAGAGGCCTGAGATCAGGAGTTAGATCTCACTTTCTTCCTGCCCTTTCCCTCTAGGCCTAATGCATGATGTTGCCATGTCATGAAGGATCTTCCCATTCTGTTCTCACCCTTAGGCCAGACCTCTCAGAGACAACCACAGACACACCAAGAACTGTGCTGTATCATTTTCTAGCATCCTTCAGCCCAGTCAAGCTAACAATCAACATTAATGGTCACAAAACTTGTGTTTTGGTTCTGATTTTATTTTTATTGTATGGGCATTAGTATTTTACCTCCATGTATGTTTATGAACCACTTGTGTGCCTTGTGCTCAAGGAGGCTGGAAAATATGTCAGATCCCTTAGAACTGGAATTACAGACAGCTGTGAGTCATCAAATGGGTGCCAAAAACCAAACCTGGGTGTTTCAGAAGAGTAGCCAGTGCTCCTAACCTCTGAGCCATCTCTATAATCACAAATCTTGTTCTAATAGGGATTGGTTGATTGCATGTGCATGTGTACATCAGAACCTAGAAGCTAAAAATCATCACCCAGGTAACACAGGACAATAGAGCTATAAGACTCTGTCGAGCCTTAGCTTACCAGAGACCCCCTGAGTGAACCATGTGGAGCCTGGATTGATGCAAAAAGCAAGAGGAATTTAGTGTTCCAGTGCACTAGGGTCATCTCAGACCCAAAGGACAGGTGGCAACCCTGCACAGCTTGTTCAGTGAGCTTTTATACAGTTTTCAGGGCAGCACCCATTAGGCACAATGTGAGTGGCAGAACAGTGTGACTTTTTAAACTGATTGGTCTTCAGGAATTGAGGTGGCAAGGACTTCCCTTGTCTGAGGGTGGACAACAGTCTGTCCTGCTGAATATGTCCCCACCCTGTGGTCTGAGGAATGTTAATCAGCCTCTCCCTTGTGGAGTGGCAAGTGTTCTGTGACCTTCCTGAGCTAACCTTTTCAGAGCCAACCTAAGTAGGTAAGGAAGTCTAGCTATTCGTATCTGGGAATCAGAAACCTAGAACATTCTCCAAAATCATTAGCTCTGGCCTGAAGAATCAGGCTCTTTTGAATGTCTGTCCATTAAAATAGTTCCAGAACAGCCTCCAGTAATGAAGGCTCTCTCTGAAAAAAGGAGTTAACATTAGGTCAATATGGCTGAAATGGCTCAAACTGAGGCAAGGAAGCTTTTTAGAGGCTACATTGCTGAGTCTGGCTTAGCCATGGTAGAAATATCATGACATGGTTCTTACCTGTTGTGGGAATTATTGAAAACTAAATCCACCCCACAAACTCTCTTTCCTGCCGGGCCACATGTTTGAGCTGGTACCATTCGGCCTCAAAACTAAGCTCCAGTGGGTTTTTGTTATTTACTCCCAGCAAGCTACATCTCACTCGCATACAACTCTTTACACACTCCCACAATCATTCATCTAAATAGCTCCTATTACCAGGTAAGTAAAACATGACTCTTAAGGCGTTAATAGCCAATCAGATTTTTATAATAATAAAATCACAATTTACAAGATGCCAATTCAATAATTTTAGAACCAGATAATAAAGACAATATTCTAACCCAATTAATCTATCTTGTAAGAACCTGCTTGGTTGTATAACCTCATGGGGTCTGGTTCATCCTCGTCGTCTGCATCCATGATGACATTTCCTCCTGCTCCTGACCCTTCTCCTTCTCCTCTCCTGACATTTTTTCTCCTCCAACTCTAGCTCCGCCTCTCTATTCCTGTCCAATCACAGGCCTGTCACTGCCCTAATGTGATTGGACAGAGAAAATGCTACTGCACCTACCTCTGGAACAGAGCCAGCAGGGCTGTAGGGGTAAAGCTTGTTTGTATAATAATGTACATATTTTCATGTTCCTCCTTTGAGGACATCCTCTATGCCAAGATTAATGACTCCATGATAATCAGAGACAGCACGTGTCCAGGAGTCAAGGGTTGGGCTAATGTCTCCACAAAATGGCAAATGTTGAGGTCATCAGAACAGCACTTAAGGCTGTGGGAAAGAACTCTGAAAATATGAGTTCAAAAGTATATAATTTCTCAACTATGCACAAAATATAAGGATGCAATATGAATTGTATAAGGAACTTCACAGATCTAAAAGAACAGAGACAGCTGCACTGTGAGCCAGCTTGTCAGAAAGGTACAAAGGAAGAAGATAAAGAGATTTGGGGAGTGGTGATGGCAGGGAAAAATACCACCCAGCTACATTTTTTGTTATGCTTACAAAGGCAGGTAGATTTCCTGAGTTCAAGTTCAGCTTGAGACAGAGGGAGTTTAGATCCAATCCCAGGCATGGTAGGAATGGTAATTTCAAGGTGAGATCAGCTAGTTTATTATCTGTGCTTAACAAAGGCAGGCACTTCTCTGAATTCTTTTGCAATATTAAAAAACAATGTATTTGCTGTCTCCTTCTAAGAATCAAGGGACAGGGATACTGATTCATGGGATAATCAAAAGGGAACCTGGGGTAATGATGAAATTTTTATGTAAATAAAAGACTGGGCCTTTGGTTTGCATGAGATGAGCCATCCAGAGAGTTTTTAGAATAGAAAGAGAAAGTTGTCCTGAGCAGAATACAGAAAGGAAGAGAGCAATCTGGACCAATCTCTCAAGCAGAACATAGGCTGTCAGCTTGTAACCCATGATTTTACTTCAAGCCATTTGTTTCGCCGCTCCCAGACACCTCTTCCTCAGAACGCCTCTCCAAACTGAGGCTGGTCCTTGGAACTACATGTCAGTACTAGGTGTTTGGTCTGTCTTTTAATATGCTCCCAAGTAGGTTCCAGTGATCCTGAAGCAGGTTCCTATGCCCATGGGACCTCATGCAATTATCTAAACAAAGCAAAAACAGCACTCGCTCCATCTAATGCCTGCTATTCTCACGGCTCTGCAATTAGCAAGATGTGAGTTATTCCTTACACAAGCCAGGAGAATAGTTTAGCATCTACTTTATTCCTGTACTAAGTAACCACACTACTTCCATCTTCTTTGTCTAGATCTCCAAGCTTTGGTAGACAGGTACTCTTCCCACACAGGGCACAGCATGTGAGCTCATTTCCCATAAAGCACTGGGAGGGAATGTTTGTGGGTCTTAACATGGAGCCCAGTACCCTCAAGGTATAGTATTTAGCAAAGCTAAAGGAAGCTTGTGCTATTTCTATACTCAAGCATCCTGGGAGAGCGGGCTGTAAAAAGAACAGCATTGCCCTGCCTATATCACCAACTATGTCAGAACAGGAGACAAGAAGACAGCCACACTTGGCAGGACCTCCTTTACAAGACAAGTGTCACTTGGGCTCAAACAAATTCTCAACAGAATGTGTTTTAGTTTGTTGTTCTGAGACAGGCTGACCTTTCCTCTGACTACTGGGATTACAGGTGGGTCACCACACCCGCAAAAGAGAATTTCTTTATAAGCTCTTCTCTATCAGAAACATTCATTTCTCTCAATAATCATTTCCAAGCCCCTCACCAAATAAACCAGTTTATAATCCTTTACTCTGCCCTCACCTACTTCAAAAGGGATATACTAGGTTGCTAAAAATGCTGGCCTTAGTGAGTCAGCTGCACTGCCGGTGACTTTCCACAAGCAAGCCATAATACAATTTGCATGCTAATTTATATTCCTTTCTCCCTCTTAACCTTTGTTAGTTTATCCCTGGAGCATTCAGCATGACCTGGAGATTTTTTTCATCCCCCTTCTGAAGCGCTTAGCAAGCTCTCACTAAATGAGCGTTTTGACCTGCACCAATTACTGAATACAGGAGCCAAGGCTAGTCCCTCCACTCACCAGCACCTAGTATACACTGAGCACTGGGCAGGGCCTCAGCCATCAATCAATGAAACAGATGTAACTTTGTGGTCCTGAGTTTTACCCTGTCGCTGGGGTGCAGGAATTCCCCTTGGCCAGGTGAAACTGGGAATACTAGCCTGCATTTACCCTATGCCACCATTGGGTGCTGGGCTTGTGGAAGGTGCCAATGGTGCTCAGGGGGTAGAAGAACACAGCGTTGGGGGGAAAGGTGTGCTCAGCCCGAGCGAGAAATGACTTAGGCTGAGGCCAAAGTGGGAGTTCCCTGACCCTCAGGCATCCAGTCTATGCTGAAAACCATTTAGAGCTGGGAACAGAGGAAGCCCACAGGCAGAAAACAATGAGCCAGGAGCTGTGGGTGGTGGCAGGAGGAGACTACAGGTTCTCGATGAGAGTGAATGTCCTTGGTTCTAAATTGTTTATTGATTGTTCATTGTGGAAAATGGGTACATACCACTTCCTTAAGGTGGACCTTTTGCAGGAAGGAATGTCCAAAAAGAGAAGCTTATTGCCTAAACCCAGAGGGCCTGTCTAGACACTTCATTAGCATGGAGAACTCTATTCTGATCTATGAGACCATTGGTCACATTCCTATGTGGGGAGTGGGGTCACGTGTTTCAGACCACGGATCTGGTAAGGAGCAGGGAGATGCCTACCATCCTTAGATGGGTGTCTGGGTGCTGCGGTCTCTGAACCCACTCAACCTTACCAAGTTTCCAGGCATGATCCATTCCCCCCCACACCCCAGACTTTAGAAGTCACGCTCTAGTGGAAGACGGGCAAAACATAGCAAAAGGTGGGAAGCCAAAGTGAGAAAGAAGCCTGAGTCAAAGGAGTTGGTCCCATCCACTCTCTGAGGATTCTGGGAGACTAAAACCACCGGTTTGCCACTTTGGGAGGAGGGGGAGGGTTGATAAAACAACAAACATTGGTTTATAGTCCAGGTGTGGCATTTAATCCCAGCACTTAGGAGGCAGAAGCAGGCAGACCTCTAGGTTCACAGCCAGCCAGCCTGGTCTCTAGTTCTTGGCCCAGCTAGAGCTACTTATCGAGGATACACCCAAAACTACCCCGGACACATCCATTTACTGACAACAATAATGTAGCAGTCATAACTTGTTAAAGTGCTAAGAAGTGACTGAGTGCTCAGCTCTATATGGACCTCAATATCAACTCCAAAAGACTTGGCAAACATTGCAGAAGACCAGGTGAAAAGAACGGAAGAGATGAAGGATGAGGAGGAGCCACGTGACATACTGTCTTCTGGCTATGAGGCAGTTCCTGTGCTCATGAACTCACTGCAGCCATGGATACCTGCACAAAAGATCAAGCCAGTCAGCCCTCTAGCATTGGTGGGGGAGGGGCTCATGCTGCTCCATCCCTAGCCGTGGAACTATTAGCAGCTGACACCAACTGAGGTCTGCTGGGGCAGGAACAGTAACTGAGGATGGGAGAGCTGTAGGTTGCTCATGCTCTAATGGATCACCCCATACTCATGGGAATGTGGGCAGCATGCTTGGACTCAGTGGATTATACAAAATAGGAAACCATAAAAGTGGAAGTGGAAACTTAAGAGATCTGTCTGTGAGTAACAATGAAGATGCTGCAGATACATTGTATACATAAATAAAACTTCCTAAAAGTGAATGTCCAAAAGTCTAGAACAGAGGAAGATGGCTCAGCTGTTAAGAGTGCATACTGCCCTTGCAGATTGGAGTTTGGTTTCCAGCACCACCTCCTGTACCTTCAGCCTCAGAAACCAATGCTCTCCAGCCTTAGTCAGTACTGGCCGGCTTGTGCACATACCCACACAGACACATCGAATACACATAATTAAAAGTAAAAAATAAATATTTTTTCAAATAAAAAGACAATAATAAAATTTTTAATTAAGATTTGAAAGTCATTCTGCCTTATTCTGTAAAAGTCTGTTGAGCCTTAGCTTACTGACACCCCCTGAGTGAACCACATGGAGCCTGAATCGATGCAAAAAGCATGAGGAATTTATCGTTCCAGTGCACTGGGGTTGTCCCAAACCTGAAGGAGAGGCGGTGACCCCACACAGCTTGTTCAGTGAGCTTTTATACA
>JADRCD010229726.1:5000-16098 GCA_019843815.1 Montemys delectorum | reverse complement strand
CTAAAATTACCACAGTTTTAAATGTAATCTAGAACCTCAGTACCAGCCCCAACAAAATTCCAGTGACATTGGCATTGCTAACCATTTCATAAAATGTAAACCAAGCCTAAGCCAAATCAAAATTATTTTGTGATCTATCTCATCACAATCCAAATAGCTACCATAAGAAAAAGTATGTACCTTTGAGAGTGTTAGTGGATGGATTCCTAACCCATTGTCAGGAATGACATTCGTCTTTCCACTATTGAAAACTGTTTCCTTAAAAAACTAAAAACAGAACCAGAATGTGATCTGTATTTATCATTTCTGAGCACAGATCCAAAGCATTCTGATGAAGTAAACTTGTGCAATGTTTTTTGAGCATCTTCACCTTCTTGAATTTGTCCCTAACACTTCTTTTTTTCTTTTTTCTTTTTCTTTTCTCTTCTCTTCTCTTCTCTTCTCTTCTCTTCGCTTCTCTTCTCTTCTCTTCTCTTCTCTTCGCTTCTCTTCTCTTCTCTTCTCTTCTCTTCTCTTCTTTTCTTTTCTTTTCTTTTTTTTGAGACAAGGTTTCTCTGTATAGCCCTGGCTCTCCTGGACTCACTCTGTAGACCAGGCTGGCCTCAAACTCAGAAATCCACCTGCCTCTGCCTCCCAAGTGCAGGAATTAAGGGTGTGCACCACCACCGCCCGGCCCTAACACTACTTATATAGAACCCTACTTTTGTCCCCCTCCAAGCCTCCTGTCCTTTTTATTTCCTTCCTTGCTTCCCTCCTTTCTTTCTATTTTTAATTAATCCATTGAGTTCAGTTTGTGCTGGTTATATGCACATGAGCATGGATGTAGACCTTCTACTTGAGCATGGTCTACCTACCAGGAACCATATTCTTAAACACACACACACACACACACACACACACACCAAAATCACAAACAAATAAACAAACAAATACGCATTAAAACACCTGACACTTCCTCTTCCAGGAGCTTCCATCTATCACTAGCTCTTCAGTTCGAGATTTGTGTAGGTATACTAGGGAAGGGAAATAGAACCAAAATCTCTTCATTTTTAAAACAAACCTAACTGTATGTCCATTTATAAAACCCACCAAGAACAATTTGTCCTAGAATATATGTGCCCTTGGATGTCTGGACTGCCAAAAAAGCACGGCTAATGTACCAGAAGCTACACTCTTAGAAAAGACTGCCTCCCCTCCAGTGGCTAACAATTGCCAATATTATCATAGCTAGGGATGAGATTTTGTGGTCAACTCTACTTTTCATGCAGGGATATAATCTGGCATAAGCTTGCACAGGTTATGTGCATGCTATTGCAACCACTGTAGGTCAATATTTTTGAGGTGTCCTACTCTACTGTGTCTATAAGAGATTATTTCCTTGTAGTCATTCACCTCTTTTGCCTCTTAAACTCTTTCAACCCCTTCTTAAGCATCCCTATAACTTGAGAAGAGGGCGTGTGGCACATGTGCTCTATTTATGGCTGAATGTCCTTCAGTCTTAGCACTGTAGTCAGTCAATAATTTCTATGTTGACCACTATATAGTGGAGATAGAAGCATCTCAGATGAGAGTCAGAGATGAATTAATTTATAGTGATAACACTATCATTACAAGTCAGCTTAATATAATATCTCTTTAGCAAAATAATCATAATAGCTTATCACATAAAGCCTATAACATTTCTCTCTATTGGTTCTTGGCTTGATAATGATGTCAGGCATGGATTTCATCTTCCAGAGAAGAATGTAATTCCAGTCATAAGGTGGTTGATTGCTCCTCTGATATTCATACAATTATTTTAACAGTGGGCATGGCCAGTCATTAATGTAGCTCTAAGGGTTTATAACTGATTATGAATAATGATTACTCTTCTCTTCCAAACCATACATATCACTTTCCAAGATAATGAAAATTAGCCAGTAGGGATGAGACCCCCCAAGCCAGTATCATTTTGATCACTTCTTATTCTGTGCCTCAAGTATATGGTATCTTCTATAAGGGGCCATCATCAACTTCTAGAGAATAACTAAGAGTCAATGGCTAGTTTGATCTCAAAGACTCCCAAACAGTACAGGTTGAGTTTTCTTTACCCTATCTTGATGAAGTTATAATCTCCTGGTTAGTGTTCTGTTGTCAGCTCTCTTTCTGATCTATTCTAGATCACATTTTATATAGCTGCAAGTTTACCTTTACTATATATAGAAAGTATCTGTACTGGCTAGTTTTGTGTGTCAACTTGACACAGGCTGGAGTTATCACAGAGAAGGGAGCTTCAGTTGGTGAAGTACCTCGATGAGATCTAGCTGTGGGGCATTTTCTCAATTAGTGATCAAGGTGGGTAGGCCCCTTGTGGACTGGAAGTCTTGGGTTCTATAAGAGAGCAGGCTGAGTAAGCCAGGAGGAAGCAAGTCAGTAAGAAACATCACTCCATGGCCTCTGCATCTGCTCCTGCTTTCTGACCTGCTTGAGTTCCAGTCCTGACTTCCTTTGTGATAAACAGCAATATGGAAGTAAGCCAAATAAACCCTTTCCTCCCCAACTTGCTTCTTGGTCATGATGTTTGTGCAGGAATAGACATCTGGGAGGTGAGAACTGCTCAGGGCTCAAAGGGAAATACCTTAGATGAAATGCCCAACAGTGGGAACAGGGAACTTGTAGAGTCCACCTTCAGCAGAAAGACAAGACATCAAGTAGAGGGATGGGATTGACATCCCACAGTCAAAAACTCTGACCAAGAGTTGTTCCTGTCTAAAACAACTGTAGGGACAAAACTGGAGAAGGGACAGAAGGAAAGATGGTCCAGTGACCAGCCCAACTTGGGATCCATCTTGGGATGCTCCAAGGACTGACACTATTACTGATGCTATGGTGTGCTTACAGATAGGAGCTTAGCATTGAGGACCTCTTAAAGGCTTAAATATTTCATGTTATATAGACCTTGAATCCTCAAAACCACGAGGGAACAAGGTTATTGCTATATTATGTATAAGCAAACCAAGGTTGAGATGAATTCAGCAACCTGTCCAAATTCTATATGTTAAACACAAACCTTAACACAGCAGGAAAACGACTCCATCTTACCACTAAGCTTGTATTCCATTTTGGGAAGAGGAGCCTAACCCTTGAGAGACTTGAGACCCCAGGCAGTGAGGAGGCCTGGTGAGGAGGTGTGGGGGACATCTTCTTGGAGACAGGGGCAAGGAGGAATGGAATGAGGAAATGTGGGAGGGGGACTGGGAAGCTGGCCATGGCTGGACTATGAAAAAATAAAAGTAATAAAAAAAGAAGCAACATATTAAAAACAAGAACATTATTCTTGATAGCATAAAAAGCTGAGAACAAACACTCTAGAACATAGAATGGGATTTCATGGAGGAGAAAAGATGTATTTACTTGTGAAAGTTCTGTTTGTTTTACTGTGCACCCATGGAATAAAGAACACTCAAAGGAGGGCTCTTGGAGAAAAGCATTCAGGTCTTGGTAGCAATAATGAAATATTTAACTTGTTATTTGCTTATAAGTCTGAGGTTTTTTTTTTTTTTTGTGTGTGTGTCTATGTGTCTGGACATGAGAACTGAGATATAGCAACTGGGTGGACTCTGGTCCTATAGATTTAAAGTTATAAATTAATGTGAACTAGTACGAATATCTAAGAGATCACGATGCACACTTCCTGAAAAAGAGAAACTGGGTAAAGAGAACAATTCCCTCATAAACTGTTCGGTTACTGTCACTTAGAAAAGATGATTATGTATTCTTTTGCCTCTTGAAACTGAATCTATTAGAAGTGACTGTTAGTAAAGCAAGGGGTGGGGCTTGAACCAATGACAGCAAGCATTGCAAGTGGTTAATTAAAGTCTTCATAAGACTGAGGGCACTAGAAATATAACTTATTTCCTAAGTCATTTGACAAGCTAATGGCTGAAAATGCAAGAAAATTAGAAAGAAAGCAATTTTTTTCTCATCAATAAATATTAGATAATTTTTAAAGTAGCACTGCAGTGCTCCAGTTACAAACAAAGACTCAGGAAGATCTCTGTCTCCCTTTCTTGTGTGTGTGTGTGTGTGTGTGTGTGTGTGTGTGTGTGTTTGTATGATTTTAAATTTGGCTACTCACTTATCATACAATTCATGAAATGTCTTGCTTTCTTACATGTCTAAATCTGCAGTTTGGAAGTCAAGATACATTGCAGGTTGTTCATCAAATACAATAGTATGACATTTGTATTTTATGGATCTCAGGGAAGTACATGATTTTCTAAAATTCTGAGAAACTAATCTTCAGAGAGCCAACTAATGTAAGGAGACAAACAGCTTTAATTAATATCTACTTCTTTAAATATCAATCATGCCTATAAATTGCCTTCACACCCCCCCCCCACACAAACACACACTCACACACACATATGCACATATACACACAGGCATGCACACGCACACGTGCTCACATACACAATAACTTGATCTGATGGCCTAAAGGAACCCACCTAATTCCATTGAATTTTTTGTAGACCTATTGAAAACATGTCAAGGCATAGAGATCTCAGCAATAATAGATAGAGATAGATAATCCATGACCATAGGAACCAGAGGGTTGAAAAGTACACAAGAATTGTCTTAAAATTCTTTTGAGGTAGGGTTATATAGAGGAATAATTGGGTAATGGCAATTTGTGCTTAGTAAGTATATGGACAAACCAATGTTCTAATGAGTTAAGGTATCTAGGAAAAAATTTAAAGGACATCAGTAGTTGATAAATGATCTGTAGTTTTGGTTCATATCCTTAAATATGTCAAAGAAAACTCTAGGTTAGGAATATGCACTCCCGCATCTTTGTGTGGGATGCTTGACTTCAGTGGGCTCTATTCTACTGCAGTATATTTGAGAGCACAATCACTTCCATGGTCAATAAAGTTTCCAGATAAGGCCTATCTCACATCTGTCATCCATTCTATTTTATGGACACTACTAGGACTGGGAACCTGGATCAACTAGGTTAGCTCTTTGTTTATTACCACTGCCTGACACCATATTATCTTAATGGCAAGGTAGTAAATGGGCAGCATGAGGTCATAATTTAAATAACAGATTCTAAGTATGAGTTGAACATTTCTATTTATAATTTTGGATAAGTATTTCTTAGACACTTCAAGTCTTAGTTGTTTCAACTATGAAGTGAAAACAATTTCTCCTAACAGGGATGTTATGGGGATAAAGAAAGCAATACTTTAGTAGTTATTGTCTTTCTTTTCTTTTCTCTTACTCTTACTGGACACGAAAATATCATTATATTATTTTGTTAAATATTTTGATTATTATCATTTTTTAAGGTAATTTAGGGAAAAAGAAACAATCATTTTAACTCTTTGATATGGTTGTATAAATAATATACTAGATTATTAATAATGCTAGATTATATAGTGTTTAGAAACTTTTGGTATTTTTCTTTTACTTTCTTGTATTAGTTTTCAGAAAAATTGATGCATAATGTTTACTTCTAAAATATAAATGTTTGGCATATCTGTCTGTTGTCTGTGTATAATAGCTTCGTGAAGACTGTCACTCTCAAACAGTATCAAAGGGAAAACACAGTGAAGAACTGGGCCCTTACATTGGCTTTACCTGTACTGTTCTATCTTTGTGCAACAACAAAGAAACCTCTTAAGATTTTCAAGTGAATTCATACTGATTAAAACATGACTTTATTGATCTATGTTTTGGGAGTATCACACATTCACTCATTTAAAAAAAAAAACAAAAAGCTCCCCAAACAAAACAGACAAAACAAACAAACAAACAAACAAAAACCAAACTAACAAGAATAATGAGGATGTTAAACTGCAATATACCTGTAGGGGGTAATAAAGAAACCAGGCAATAGAATAAATGAGACTTAGCCTCTAAATCAAACCTGAACTGGATTTGATTTTTATGGGAAAATTTTTGTCTACCCATGTAATTCCAAATGTGTCTAATGGAAGTAGTTCTTGACTAGGTAAGAGTTGGTTGCTGTTCTGCACACTGGAATTTGATGAATGGAGAGCTCCATTTATCAAAGGCAGCGGATCATTAAATGTAAATTTATTTAGAACAAATTTTTAATCATGCGATACTTTAAAAGGACAGATGACTCTCAAAAAGTGCAACAAAACTAAAAACTAAAATAACTACTGGAATTTAAAGCAGTGTCGTAATTTCCTTTCAATTTAATCTTGACATCACATATCTAAAATTGGTCACACCACATGTCATACAGAGCCATATTTAGCCCAGGGAAATTTAAAGTAGATTTTGGGTGAATGCAAAGTATAGATATGATGATGGTAGACAAGTGAGGGAAATAATCCATACTTTTCAAACTTCCAAAACTTCTATGAAAGTTGCTATTGCATCCTATAGGGAGAATGGACCTATTTGCATCTCCCTTTCCTCACCAGCATCCATAAGTCCTTTATGAGCGGTATCAAGATATAACAAATAGTATTTCAGATTCATCAAGTAGCAAAACTGGAAAGCAACCATCTGATGCAATCCATTCATTTCATTAAAGTAGACACTGAGATTCAGAACTGAAAAATGGAATAATTCCAGCATTTGGAAAGGTTTGCAAATTAGAGAAGAAATTACTCTCATCAAGTCTACATTAACCTCACTTATAGGGAAAGCTAAGATCAAGTTCCTACAGATATACTATACACTGAGAAGACAGGATGTGAGAATCAACATACACATAGGAAACTATTGAGACATAGGCAATGGTTAGTTTGATCTCAATGTACACTAGTAGAACTTGTGATTTATCCAGTCAAAATCATTGTTTTTTTAATCTATTGAAACTCGTTATAAAAATATATAATGTAAGATAAGAGGGTAAGAAAGGCTTTATTCAAGACTACTGAAATTGAGAAAGATGAATACAACTCTACTGAAATAAATAATAAAACTATTTTTAAGTCCTAAGGTAAGCTAGTGTAGGAACACCAGAGAATGATGATTGATAGTAATTATTCGATCTTTGCTTCTAATTGTCACTTATCAAATTAACCCTCCCTTCCCCAGAGGGGAGGTTTTATCGTTCTCAGCAAGGACTTTTCAAGGAGATAGCATCTAGGTACCAGAAAAAGAACATTCCATAGTTGTAACATTGGAAAGAGGCCAAGAAATTAGAAGATTTATATCTCAAATTAACAGGAAGTCTATGTCTCAAATTGTCTCAAGTCAATGTGAAGGTCTGGGCCAATTGACTTTCGTACTTTTATAACACAGTGAAGTACGTTACAAATAGTATTGATACTATCTTGCAATAGAGAATCAGAAGCTCATGAAAGTTAGTGTCATACAGTCAGAATCTGAAGGTATTTGATTCTAAGTTACATAATTATCTTACTGCTATCTCCTTTTTAGAGCAATGACTACTATTTGGGTAATATACACACTTCTGCATCATTTCTCCAGAGATTACTCACGTTTTGCTTCACACTGAGGCTGAGGAATAGAGACCATAGTTATCTTCAATAACAAGAAAAACAATTCAAAAGCTGAGAAATTGAATAATGCTCTACATAATGAGAATAGTATCCAAGTTTCCCAATGTTATTAGCTAATGAGTTAAAGATACAGCTAAACAATTTTTCAAGTTTTATGTCAAGAACAAAAGATTTAAAAGTAGCAAAGTTTCTGCCTGTGTGTACCTTGCTTCATGATGAGTAACGGGGAAATGAAAGTGAAATATTAGATGGAATAATGAAGAAGAAGAATAAAGCAACTAGAGAGATGTAACCTGTCAGGGTGAGCGCATTTGCTATTTGGATACAAAGTTTGTTAAAAGCCCACTCCAGGTAATTGACATGTGTGCTGAGAGCTAGGAAACCAAATAACACTTCTTACAGAGGGGATTATGCAGATACATATATGTATATGTGCAGATGTGTAGCACAGCTCATTGTCCACTTACTACATGTCATATACAGATACCTTTTGTTATTCTTAATAATTTCATCTTTATAGAATCCTTGTGATGTTGCTACTATTATTTTTCATGTATTGAATAGATCTTAACTAATTTAGTCAATATCTCTCAGCTAGGATGTGGCAGGGCTGTGGATATAGTCTAATAGTAAGGTGGTATTGGCAGTGTATGGCATATTTATCACTGTTGGAGAAGCAGAAGGGAGCTTAGCTTGGTCAAAGCATGAGAAGAAGATATAGTGGAGAAAAAAACTGATGTCAAAGTAGATCTCAGGAGGAAGAAACGTGGGGATTGTGAGTGATTGGAATGTCAGAATGTTAATCTGTACATAAGGAGACTCCTTCAGAGAGTTCACACAGGGAAATGACAACACATGACTTACCTGCATATTGTTTTCTATCTGTAATGTTTGATATTCATGCTCAGAAACTACTCCATAGACAAGTACCAGGGGCCCTACACTTCTGAGAAGAAATGAGGGGGAAGAAAAGGTTGTAGTTAGGAGTAACTTAGAGAAGATCCTCTATACATTGAAGTGCAGAAACTTCCTGGTGAAATATTGCCAAGCAAAGCTTCATTATATAAAAACACTATAGTTTTTAATTCTGTTAACAAAGTCACAACTTCTGCCAAATAATTAATAACTTTCACTGGAATAGTTTTGAGAAGCACTTTCCTATAACAAGTAAAAATGGGCCTCAACGTTCTTCTTCATTAAATATATCAGACCCTTTATAATTTCTGATGGTGTCTAGCTATTGCAAAGCACATAGTGTGTATAAATAAATCAATAACATTAAAGAACAAACTAAAATGTTTAATCAAGAAATTTTCAAAATTCAATTGTAGCACTTATATAACTTCGAAATTTTATTGAAAAGAGGTACTTTTATAAAAGTCATCCTAGGTAGGCACTTCGTTTGAACCCTTGGTTAACTCATCCTGAGTTTCACAGTTTACTGTGGTTTTATATTCAAAGCATTGACAAGTCACCTAAGATATTTATGTCTCTCTGAGGACAAAATGTTTATAATTGTGAGCAAAGATAACATCCTGTATGGGAAATTCAGAAATACTGCATTCTATTTTCTGAGCATGCAGAGATTCGGTCGATATTTAATGCACAGTTGGGAAAGAATCGAATGCATACAAAGTCAGGGAGAGTTAAAATATGCATATGACCTATAGTTTTAGTATTAAAATATCAAGGTTCCGACAGTTTTAGAAGTTCGCCCTGGCAAGTTTATAACTTTTTAGCATCTTGCAAACAGAAATACTTTCACATAGACTTAGTGAATTTCAAGCCCAACACCTTGCTTAATGACTAGGTAGAGCATGTGCAAAGATCTTTCCTAATGGAAAGGTCTGAGCCAAGTAAAGACCCTTAAGATTAAAACGCTGGAAAGATGATGCCAATTGAGATCAAATCAACATGCTTTTCTGTAGGCGAGAGAGGGCTTTCAGCGGAGTTTTTGAGCTTGTTTTCTAAATGGTATTCGGGTGAAGTGATGATGACGTTACAATTACCGTATGGGAAGGAACACTTGTGCTACTTCTCTTCCTCCCTACTTGCAGCACTTCCCAGTACAGTTGGTGGCCTTCTTACAAGCAGAAGGGCCCACTCAGCATATCCAGTATGAGGCAAGACACTTCCTACTTGTAAACGTACATCTGGCAAAGACTGAAGATGTGTGTGTCAAGAGCCCAGAGAGTTACACAAGGACCTTGCTTGTTTGAGTAATGATATGAACGTTTTTATTCCGGAAAGAAATGTCTCCTTTCTTTATTCTCAGACTTTGGCCAAACGTCTTTCTATAAAAAGGTAGATAGATGCTGCCTTTATTTAATAAATCTTGATCCCAGTGTGACTTTTACTTATTTATTTATTTTTGCTAAACACTCTCGATTATTTTTGACATCTAACCTATGCTGCTGTTCTTGCTTGACTGTCACCTTCTCTGTGAATTGTGTCCTCTGGAGTTTGATTGTGAGGGCAGCTTTGGCAGAGATGGCAAGAAGGAAACACAGTAATTCTATGCCAATTTAATTCATCATTATCTTAATTGTTTTTCTTTTTCATTTTCTGATCAAATTGCTCCTAGAATATGACCCTGTATCTTGTTTGTATAAATGCTAAGGGATCATTATGTTAATACGATGGCATGTACATTTGGACTAGTTTAGTATGTTGTGATTTCATGTTTATAAATTATTGCTTTGTTCCTGTAATAATTCTCAAGATGAGAAAAAATAGGTATAACTCTGTTGCGATTCATAGGGAAACATCATTATGCAGAAAAATTGCTGTTCTTTCTTTCTTTTTTCTTTGAGCACTAGGAATAAACAAATATTGGAAGTGTTTTATGAATTTTCAAAGATATTCAAGACCAAGTGTAGTTTATTTAATATTGATTTTTAACAATTACAAATTCTTAAAGCTTAGCCTTCACCTCTAGGCTTTTTAATTAGATGTGTAGTACATATCCTAACTATTGCTAGAACTTTCACGATTTTTTTAAAAAGTTTTATGAGAAAAAAATGTTTTATCTTGGTGTTTAGAAGTCGTTTGTCTTACAGGGAGGCGAGTAAATTCAAAGGTTTCACTTTCCATGCCTGAGGCCAGGGTTTGATGTTTACCATGATACTAAATGAATAAATAAATCTATAAACCTCTTTATATTATTTAGTTTTGATGTTATTTCTACTTGAAATGATATAGTGTGACCTTTCATCACCTAGTATTGTTTTAAAATGCCATATTTTTTAAGTTAAGATTTTACTATGACTAAAAATAATCATTTGCTAACTGTTTAATTACAACAAGTCTTAGGTTCTTATTTTATTAAACAGAATTATAAGACAATTTATACTGGATAATACATGTGGGAGAAAATGTAAAGTTTCGTAATCATTGAGGTGGCTGCTTTTACAATTTACTTGGGTTCATTTCCTAGCACCCACATGTTAGCTCACAACTACCTACAAGTCCAGTTGCAGTGGATCCGATGCCCTCTCATCTGGCCTCTCCTGGCACATGCCATGCCGAGGCCTGCAGAGGCCAGACATACATATAGGCAAAACATTTGAATAGACAAAATAATAAAAAAACCTTTAAAGGAAATGACATTT
>JADRCD010229725.1:2365-20209 GCA_019843815.1 Montemys delectorum | reverse complement strand
AGAGAGAGAGAGAGAGAGAGAGAGAGAGAGAGAGAGAGAGAGAGAGAGAGAGAGAATAGGTTTCAGAAATGATGTTGTCTCCAGTCTGGTAAGTTTTAGCAAAAGAGAAGGAAAATGGATATAAGCTATTTCAGAGCTCTCCTAGGGACAAGAGGAAATCATGAGATATCCTGCTTTCTTTCTGGCTCCTATGGGAGATATACTTAATTCTGCTTAGGATATCTGGGTCCCTTTGAGACATCAAGTTCTCTTCCTTCTCTGTCTATAGTCTGTCCTTGGTACACCAATCCATCCATATGTCTGTCAATTTATGTTTGGTTTTGTTTTGTTGTTTGAATAATTGTTGTTCTGTGTTTCATGTTGGAAAAAATGGTTAGAACTTTCTCTGCTGGTTGTCCATCCTTTGATTTAATTTAAGTTGTTTAAAAGGTAGTCTCAACTTGCATAGCAGAAACTGATAAGCCACTGCATTGTGGCTGGGAATCAAGCACAGCTGAAAAAGCCCTGCTAAAGGCTGATTGTCTACACAAGCAGCTCTTAAAGGGGCCAACAACTTTTTGCTTGTAACATTGGTAACAGAAAGTTAGCTTAAAATTGGTAACTCATGGTTGGAGTCATTCTAAACAACATGTGGCATGAGCCAACCCAGGAAAAAGGTCTTTAAAGATACTTCTAAATTGGGAAAATATTTTACACAATTCCTATCCTAGAAACTAGACTTATAAGGGATAGGATTTAAAACAATGGCTCTTTAATAAAGCATTGAAAGTTGCACTGTCATGCATTCATATGGAAGAACTGGCAGCCAAACTTCGTAAGGTGACAATAATGCTTTTGGTATTGATTTTAAAGAGAATTAATTGTTTAAAATTGGGGTTTGCTTTCCAAAAGTTATGGTTATGCCTTATTAATACAAACAACAACAACAACAACAACCTTAAAAAGTGTGGTTAAAATTGTCAATGTTCCATTGGCTGCAGTTTGCAGTTTTATCACAGGCTCAGGATTCTTATCTCACCCATATTTTGTAATTAGGATGATTGCAAGTGTAATAATAGTTGAAAACAATTGTGGCCAGTATGGGCCTGCTGCCCCCTTTAAGAACAAGCTTTATAGGATACAGTGGTAAAAGCAAAATTTAACTGCCCAAGGTTGGAAAGAAGATCTCAGTGATAATTTATTTGGTATCACACAGGCTCCTGGTCAACTGTTTCAAGGAGTTTGTACTACTAAAAACAGCTAGTAGAATTTTCGGAGAACCTCAAGAAAGGGATTCTGTTCATTACACAATTGTCTTATGAGAATCCTAATGCAGCTCTCTGTGGCCATACAAAGCAAAGACAGACTTATCTGGATATATTCATCTTTGTGCAAAAAGACAAATCAGAGTCTAGCTATGTTTACTGTCTTGCAGGGAACTACAGTACATACAAGCAATGCTTTCACAGGTGATAAGGAATGTTTTAAGTATAAATCGTCTTAGGAAAGACTGTCCAAAAATTAGAGGCATAGACAGACAGTAGGATTGCTCCCCTGGAATCTGTCCTCACTGTAAGAGGTGTAATCTTTGGATGAAGACTCAGGCGGTTAACTCAGATTAAAAAATATTTACATTTGAGTTAATGCAAAGCTCAGAGCAGACTCAGGGAGGTTTGTCAGGCATTTCTTCTGTTTTAAAAACCCTGCCTAGGGAAGTTTTTTGTGGCCTCACTTCTCCTTGCCTCTGGGGAATTGTTTTTATGACAAAATAGCATTATCACAATCTATCTGTTGTTCAAAGTAAAATTTAAATTTAAGATTTATGAAAGGTCAATGAGGCTGTAGAACTTATAGAGACATTACAATCTGGCCTGCCTACTTCATATAAAATTATTGTGTACTTAGAAGGTTGTTTTTTCCTCTGCATCCTGGTAATTGTAAAGGGTTTGCTTCTAGTGAGTTTGTAATCATTAGAAAGTTTTGTCTTTAGGAATGGCTAATAGCCTTACATTATGTAAAAATAAAGTCTCTGCTTTAGTACAAGAAGCTAGGACTTTGAATTTTTCAGTGTATGTTTATTATCTAATCCCTCTAAAAAGAAATTTTACTACCTTTGTTCTTACACCATGAGCTTTAAAAATTTTGCAGTAGTTGTTGCTCCAGAAAAGTTTCAGAGGCAATATTTTTTTCAATATTTGGGGCCTCAGTTAAATCCTAGGAAGGGTTGTGGTACAGAACATTCAAGACAGAAAAGGTGATTTGCTTACTTCAAAATATTTTCAAAAGCTTCTAGGAGATGTTCATTGGCTAAGACTTCACCTTTAAGCTTACCATAAGAGGACTTAAGCTTTTTTTAGATATTGTCAAGGGGTATGCAAATTAGCTGGTAAGAGAAAAAGAGCTTTACAGAGAGTAGAGAAAGCTTCTATAATCAATTGTTATCAATTGTAATCAATTATAATCAAATGTTAGTTATTGTTACTTAATGTGCCCACAGCAATTCTTTGGCAAAAGAGAGCATCAATGTGGATTCATCTTTCTTTATGTCCAAGTAAAATTTTAACATCCTGTTATGAAGCTGTTGTTGTGTTAATAAAGAATTGTACGATAGAATCATGAAAATATTTTGGAAAGAATGTCTTAAAAACCTGATGAGAAATCTATTCCTTGTTTCAAACAGCAATTAAATTGGTTATTGCAGAATATTGATTGATATTTGGTCTATTACATAGCAAACATTTTAGGCAAAACTGATAATATATTTCCTGTAAATTTATGTATGCATCCCATAAAGAATACATCTACAGCCCTTCTATGGGAGAAGAGTATATATGATTGGATCACATGTTTATTTTCGTGAGTTTCCCTCTGCTTGAGCACAAATAATTGAACTACGTGCTGTAGTTACTTTTTAAAGTGCAAAAATCAAACTTTTAATTTGTATACTGATAGCCAATATATATAGCTCAGGGTTTACAGTTGCTTAAAATTGTTCCTTTTTTAGACACTGCTAATTCTCAAATTTTGTAAAAGTGTATACGAATACAACTCAAGTTAAAAGAAAGTACTGTTCCTTTAAAGGACTATCTTTGGACATGTAAGAACTTGTCCTAGACTGCTTGGACAAGATCCCTTAAGGCAATGTCACAGCAGAATTGTATCCCAGGCAGGTTATAGGTCTTACACAAGAACAATTGGCCATATAATTTCATTCTTTACATCATCAAAATAATAATGGCTTGAAATAATAATTTGGTATTTTTGGAGAATGTACATGTGGAATTGTAAAGACTTGTTCTCAATGTCCTCAGTTTTTACTTGTACCACATAATGGTGTTAATTCTTGAGGACTTATACTTAATCAATTATTGCAAATGGATGCTTATACTTCTGATTAAAAAAAATATGCACATGTGACTATTGATACCTTTTCAGGCTTTCTAGTTGCAATTGCCTTAACAGGAAAAGCCACTAAAAATGTAATTGGTCATTGCCTACATTATTTTTCTATGCTTGGTATTCCTAATCAGATTAAAATAGATTATGGAACTGACTATTACAAACTATTGTTTTGTCAGCAATTTAATGTAACCCATATTAGTGAGATTCCATATAATTCACAGGGACAAGAAATTGTTAAACGTGTGCATATACTCTGAAAAATTGGCTTTTTAAAAAAGGGGGGGAATTATATCCCTGTGCACATTATTTAAATTATTCTTTTTATTTAAAAAAAATTTAAATTTGGATGCCAAAGAACTCTTTGCTGAGTGTCTATAGCATCCTGCAACTAGGCATACTTATGTCTAGGTGAAATGGAAGGATCCACTTATTGCATATGGCATGATCCTGATCAGGTGTTTAAAATGGGGAAGAGAGCATAAGAGCCCCTCAGATACCAGAGTGAAGCAAACTGTTTTTCTTCCTTTATTGGCCAGTGTCTCCTTGGCAACTTCTGTTGTGGCTGTCAGCCTGGCAGGAGGAGCTTTAATCCATTCTCTCTTTACCACTGCCAAACTATCCCAACAGTTTGCATTGGCAGTGGAAGCCTCCCCTGAATCATTAGCTTCTTTACAGAGACAAATAACTTCTCTTGCCCAAGTTGCCTTACGGAATCATTGAGAACTTGATTTGCTGACCACTGAGAAGGGTGGCACCTGTTTATTTCTGAAAGAAGAATGGTGTTATTATGTAAATGAGTCCAGCCTAGTGGGGACTCAGGTCCAACAGTTACACAAACTTAATTTGTAGCTCCAGAGAAAACAGTTTTTAGCTGCGGATGATAATTGGTGGAAATCCTCCATATTTACCCTTTTGATGCCCCTCCTCGGACCTTTCATAAGTATTTTATTATTAGTAACCTTGAGGCCTTTCATTTTTAACAAAATTATTGATTTTATAAAACAACAGATTGATTCCATGGCATCAAGACCCTTGCAAATTCATTATCATAGACTTTATTTGGCTGATAGAGGGCTTGCTGAACCTGAGATTGGTAGGAATTGCATAGGATTCAGTCCTGTGCATGCTGGTTCTGGAAAAAATGAATCCAGTATGGGCACCAGCATGGGCTTCGAGGCTAAGCATCGCAGGGGAAGGTCCCACGTGGACCATCTCTGAATTCCCCGTGAGACAAACATAGTTTGCAAGGAGGTTGGTATCTGTTTTTATTTTATTTTATTTTATTTTATTTTTTTAAAGATTTTTCTGAAAGAAGGCTCTGCAAAAGATACCAAGAGCCATGACTGTGGGACATAATGGTAATCTGACCCATGGGAGGAATCAGATCAATGCTCCCCTGATGGTTAACGCCCGCTTATCATCCAAGGATGAGGCAACTATATGGTCACTTCAGTTCCTTAAGGCCTCAATTAAAAATAATAAAAAGGAGGAGATGCTGGGAGCCATGGCCTTAACCATAGCCTTGTGAAAAATTACTAGCTTACACATACAGCCCTGAGGGAACATGTGTAGTCTAACAGTAAGAATATTTGTGGGTGTGGAGGATACTGTGACTGCTGGTTCCAGAAGCTGAAGATTTCCACATGGCCTTCGGAAAGCCCCCAGGCTCTTCCTCGCTCCCTTGTAGCTTGTGCTTATATTGCCATTCCTGAAGTAAAGTTTTTCAAAGCTTGATCAGACAACTGTCTTGCTCTCATTCTTTGTGTTTCCTGTCCCTGTCAGTCTCTCTCCCCTGCCCTGGGTCCTGTGGGTCAGGTCAGTAAGTGAAATATCCAAGATGCTGGGAGACATTTACCATATATTTTTTCTTACACGTGGGTCTTAGCTTCTAATTTTTATTTATGTGAGAGGCAGTGTCAAGAAATTAGAATGGGAACTATGAAGGGAAAAGAGGTTTTCAGAAGCCAAGTAAAAGATTATATGAAAGTACAAAGGGAATTATTCAAGGCTAGAGGGCATGACGAGGGAGGCAGGGAAGATCTACATGGGAGCATAAGCCTAGCATACCCCAGTGGTTGTTGCAAGGTGAGAGCTTTAGAGTAGAGTCTTAGGGTTGAAGACATTTAGAATCAACTGCATCCGTTGAGATGGACCCAGGTCTTTATATAAAGTTGTATTTAGTAATATCGAGGAAAATCCAAGTTCTAGATTTACTGAAGAAAAGAGTATGGGGTGTGTATTGGAAAATTTGACTTTGCTCCTTTTCCTGATATTTCATAGGAAACTAAATTTATGATTCTGAATGATTCATTCATTCATATTATTGTGTGCCTCATAGTTAGAACCCCAATGTTTTAGACATTGAATATAATACTGAAGACAAGATGGGAACTGTTCCCACTGTCATGAAGTTTGCAGTCATGGAAAATGGACATGTATTAAAGACGTGGTAAATGTGGGTATATAGAGTGTTAATCACAGGGTTAAGCACATTCAGAAAAGCAAGCATGGGAGCTATGGCTACTGTTGTAAGGACAGTGAGTTTATTGAGCTAAGACAGAAAGAGGAATGAACTAGGAGTGGGAGATTTGTCAGAAAAATATCGCATGCCCAGAAAATCACAGGCATAGAAGAAGGGAGCTCAGGTAGTGTTCCATAGACCTAAAACAAGACTAATGTCCTTAGTACTGAGATGTGGGGTGGTAGTGAAAGGAAGTCAGGAGGAAAGGGCAGTTGAAATTGGCTTCCACTCAGTAATATCAGATACCACTAAATAGTTTGGAACAGGGGAGAAAAAGTGGTAGGATCTGACTTACGTTTCACAGGCATCATTGTAGCACCAAGCTGATATATGTAGAGGATAAAGTTTGAAGCAATGAGATTGGGTAGGGAGCTAAGTGTCACCCCATTGAGAGATGAAGTTGTCTTTGGGTATAGTGGCTGCTGATCTGGTCATGAAAAGTAAGCAAATAATAGACAAATGATTTTCCTGTGTACATCCCTGAATCAACGGGAACTGTAATTTGTTATTGATTAATTAATTAAGAATTCATTTTTTATGACTTAGGAATATTGGTTCTAGTTATAGAGGTTTTATTTTAAAAATTTAAAGTATACAATTTCATCATGTTTTTATAGATGAATTGCCATTTCCTTATTGATAAAAAGTGTGGAATGTTTGATGCATTTGAGTTTAACTTTTACTAATAGCAACTTCAGAAGAATTTAGCATCTTGTATTGCATTTTTAAATCATGTATCACAAATGGCTGTCTTTCTATTAAAATATGTCAACAGTGTCAGTGATAGTCATTACTATTGCCTTTTATACAGTTCTAACTTAAGTTAAAGATAGGCACTCTTTAGAGAATTCACCATTATGGAAACAACAAATATACAGGGAACATTGTTAAGTCTAGTGTTTTTGCACCAATGGGTCAGAGTCTTCTTTCTCTGTGAGTCCTGAAGGAACATGGGGATTTAAATCAAATGTTCACTGATGGGTTAGATTTGGAATGAGTTAAAGCACACTTGTTACTTCTTTGAGTCATCGCTCACCCTGACAGTTTAATGGTATTGGACAGAAAACTTTATAGGACAGTGGTACAAGGATTTCACCCTAGTTTCTCAAACAGTGCTTTCATCTCCTGCTTTGGTCTTCTTCAGATGGCTTAGCATTTCTAAGCTTCAGTTTTCTCATCTATAATTCACTAAATTGTTGCCTTATGTAATTTGTGCTTTCAAGGCATTGTGTGTCTGCAGATGGGATCTCTAGCTTAGGCTAAGATGAGGTGCATACAGAAAGGTTTCTATTTCTAGATTAGATGAACATTGAGAGCTGTTGTTGATCAGATATTAGTTTCTGATAGTGTGTAGATTCTAGGACAATTCAAACATGATTTGTGAACAAAAGAAACTACAGGCCTACAATTTAAATTCCTATGTATACATTTATTATTCTTATTTAAGGTCTAGTACAGATAGGTTTCTTTTACTGGTGGGAGTTTTTAGTCTCTAGTGAAAACATTCACTAAAACTGTAGTTCAAGGGTCTCAACTCAATACCATCTCTTGCTGTTGGCCCAAAGCCTTATTTCTGGTTTCTATGTGGTCACTGGATTACCATCCCAACTTGCTATAATTTCTAGCCCCTGTATCCCCACCAAGTGCTACTACTAGAGCCACAGCATCATGGAGCATATATGTCTGGTTCATGGATGCTTTTGTTTCTGAGGTTTGGGATGTTCCTTCCTTGTTGACCACTAAGCAGAAGCAAAAGAATGTTTCTGTTATTTCATCTATTGCTGGGCACTTAAAGCTCTCTGATTCTGTGGTTAATCAGATGTATATGAAACACAAGTTTACAACAGATACTGAGCTTAGTATGGGAGATATGCATACCTGTAAAATAAAATCACTGCTCACAAGTAATATTCTTTTGGAGTGGGGAACCATGTAGGTTTTATGTCATCTGGTATGATTGGTACAGAAAATTATTTATGTATCTTTAGAAGTAAAACAAAGCTACCCAAGATTCTGGATGAAATTAGGTAAGAGAAAGTTTTCTGGGAGGAGAAACACACAATCTGATGCTAAAATATGGATGGAACAAACCAGGCAAAAGAAGGAAGGTGCATGGTAAATTTGAAGACAGTATGAGTATTTTATTGCTATTGGCCTAGAGTTCCTGGAACTGAGCTCATCTTACTGCTGGACTCAACACACAGATTTCTGATTGAGCTCTCTTGATACTTTGGCAAGAAGACAAAGGCAGTGTCATAAACATGAAGCATTCTAGTTACAAGAAATTGATAGCTCCCTTGGGAAGTTGGAACTATAGAAAAATACTACATGGATATGGGTACAATATCCATAAAAAGGGAGCTAGAACAGTAGAAGGCAGGGGGAGCCTTCACAAACTGCAGGGACAATCTTATGTTTGTGAAAAAGGGAGAAAGAAGCAAGTTTCTACTGTGCTATAATCCTGAGGAAATATTTACCAGGCCAACAGGGAGTTATGTATCACTCATAGAAGAGTCTATGTTGGGTAGAAATGGACAGACCATAGTATCTCCACACAGTACTGTTATATAACACAGAGCTTCATTTGGCATCCTGTCTGAACCTCTATGGTTACCATATCTTCACTAGGAATGTCACATCTAGGCTTTCTGACTTATATACAAGTTTAATGTAAATTTAATTATTAGGTTTCTATCACCTAGAACATTGGATATCAACCTTCCTAATGTTATGACCCTTTAATACAGTTTCTCATATTGTGGTGAACCCCAATGATAAAGCTATTTCATTGCTACTTCATAACTATAATTTTGCTACTGTTAAGAATTGTAATGAATATTTTCAGAGATAGAGGTTTGACAAAGGGTTTACAACCCACACACTGAGAACTGCTGACCTAGAATCTGTTCATTTATAAGGTTCCATTTCTTGCTGGTATAAGGCTCAGGATGAACCTCATGTTATAACAGAGGAAGCAGAGCCTCATGTTTCCTAGCATGCTTTCAGATTGTTTATGTAAAAATAACCTGTCCATGTCCCAGTGTGTCAGATGCATACATTTGGGGTTTAAGTCCAGTCTTTCTATTGCACTGAATCGCTGTCTTACCAATCCAGTGTATTTACTTAGTTCTTTTATTAACCTCTTCTTATATAGACCAGAGCAAAAGATAGCAGCTTTGCTATGAACACATGGAGGTGTGACAGTCCACCAAGACATTTGATCTATTTTAGAAACATAAACATTAATATCTAAAAGAAACATTATTTTCATATCCTTTATCAAAAGAAACTTTTACTCACTGAGAGATTCTTAAACATGTCATGGAAAAAATGGTCACAGATTTTGAACCTTTAAAATTGCATGATGCTTAATTTTTTTTACAGAGCAAATGAGAATGAATCACTATGAATGAATCATTTGTTTTCTTTGTGCACTAGCCACCTCATCACGACTATTGAGTGCACATATCCTGCATGCAATTCTTTATCTATAGATAAGAGAATGTGGTTCTGCTTTCCTTATTCTAGAATATGTAGAATCAATGTATGAAAGTAATATCTAGGCACCCATACAGGTGAAACATTAATTTCTGTTGCCTGTGTACAGTCTTTCATTCTAACATGATCTACCCCTGACAATGTTACTCAGTTCTTTATATTGTAGAACATTATCCACAGTGTCAAGAGCCTTGTTTTAATCTGCAAAGGAATTCTAGTTCCATTCAACTTCATTAAATGTTCTTTGCCTCCACTTTGGCACAGTGTATTTTGAGGCACTTGATTTAGTTTCAGATGTTGAGACAAAATGGCATGTTTCTTGGGAACTAAGAGAAACTGTCAAATACTTATGTAGATATTTGGGGAAATGTGTAGTTTTCTTGTGAGACCAAGTGAGATGGAAAGGGGATACTGAGGAGAGAAGTTACTTTTTCCAGAAGATTCTACTGGAAGTGAGGATCTGGAACTGCAGGATGGTCTTTGAAAGTTGTCTGACTTTTTCTTTTACAGTTAATGCTGGAAGCATTCTTGGTAAATGAAAGAGGAAAAAGCCCAGATGGTTGTGAATCCCAACACTCTGTGCCTAACATGGGAAGAAAAGACCTGAGTCTATACCTCACTCTCATGCACATCTTCCCTCTTGATCATCCACAATGCCCTATCTATAACCTTGCTTCACTGGTGTTTGAAGGCTCCCAGGTTTATTTCTGAGTGGAAATTAATCTGTAAGGTGTACACAAGTGTTGACATCTAACTAAGAAAGATATTCTATAGAGCCTAATTACAGAAAACTAATATGCAAACATACAAGAACTAAAAGAGAATATGGTAATATGGATAGAAAAGCTACCAGTGCTTAAGCCTCAGGATTTCCATAAACATATTAGGTCTTCCACTCAGCTCTTTGGTAACTGCTCTTCACTTATAATTGTTCTATTCAAAGTGTTTATATAATTACTCTATTCTTTAGCTTTGGTGTTTTGGTTAGATGATTCATCTGAAAGTTAAGACATTGAAAAATAAATAGAACTGCAATTGACTGGAGATGATGCCACTATTAAAGTTATAGGTTTCAACAAAGATAGGATTAAATGCTGACTGTATCTAAATACTCAAGTGGGAAATGTTATTAAAAGCTTTTTGGAAAGCCCCCTCATACAATGACACATAGTATGTTCTTGTTGCTCCTAATGACAAAATTCTAAGTGGACTATTTATTATAATAGAATATTCTTGTGAATTTGAGATTGTCCTTTCCTTTGGATTCTTGGAGAAAAGGAGAAATAGCACTGCTATTTTGCTACTAATTGAGTGAGTTCAAGGGGAAAATAAAAAAAATTCATAGTTTTAACATAAAATTAAATTATGAAATAAATTGAAAACACATTTATTATTTCATGGGTTATATTGGATCTAGAAGATACAACCTGTCCAATGATAAAATTATTTAGAAAAGTTCAACAAAGGATTTTTCTCAACTCCTAACATCAATTTCAATATGTAAATCTAAGCAGAGAAAATTTACAAGGTATAGATCATGGAGAAAATTAGAGTCCAAATATTATATCTTGTGACAAAGCAAAAAAAAAGTGTGACTGAAAATTAGAAGGATGAAAACAGAATTAGATTATTGGTTACTATTATAATAAGGATATTGGAATTAAAGTAAATAGGTTAGTTGTATCAGATAGACGAAGGCAAAATTGGAGAAATAATCAATCCAAAACTTATTTAAAAGATGCTGCAACTACATTATTAACTACAAGAGCAAATATTTAAGGTTTTCTAAGTCCTCAAAATATTTCAAATAGGAGCAAACATAATGTAAACAAATTTAGGAACAAGAAACATAACAAATGCAACAGAATGCATAAAATTATGATGACTTCATTATGATTGTCATGAAGCCTCAGTCACACTAATAAGCATGAAAGGGTTTTGCTTATTAAAAGAAATAAATGTTAGTTTATCTCATAGTAAATGATTTGCCATTTCTGACAACTTTACTACCTAATCCTGATTCAGTACAACCAAGAAAATGCAAAATCAATGTTATTTATGATTGTTGATGTAAAAATAATAACACATAAAATCAAACATTACATTAAGAAAACAATATATTATAGTCAGGTGATATTTATTGTTGTTTCAGCATTACAGTTGTTTCAGCATTAGGGAATCCATTAACATTGCAGATCATGTTAATATTTCCAGGGAGAAATTATCTCCACAGATGTTGATGAGGTCAGGAATGAAAACCAACACCTACTCAAGATGGGAACATCCAAGTAAAGAGGAATTAGGTGAAGCTTTCTAAATATGAAAGTACTAGTGGGAAACACAAGAATATTTATACAATTGTCAAGAATGGATGGCATGATTTAGTCATTAAAAGATAAAATCTTATCATTTGTGTCAATAAAGGAGAAGCAAGCCAGAACTAGAGTCATGATCTCACTCCTATGTGAAACCTAGCTGAGTCATATAAATTGAGATTAGAATAGTAGTTACCACAACCTAGAAAAATAGGGGGCAGAAAGAGATGGGAAGAGTTTGGTCAGCAGATGATATTTATCAGTTAGGAAATACCTTCATGTATTATTGTTATAGTATATAGGATATCTATAGATAAGAATATTGTCCTGTAAGTTAGTAAGAACAAAAGCCAGAAGGAAAGAAATTGAATGTTATTTTATAAGAAGTGATAAAGATTGGGTAGACAGGGAAACCTTGACATATTACACAATGTATGCATACATTAAAATATCACATAGTACCCTATACATATACATATGCTGGTATGCCAATTAGAAAAAAAGAATGAATGTTTTAGATGCCCACAATATTCACTAAGTTTCAACTCTTTGGTAATATATTAGTCATTGCAACTAGAAAAGAAAAATTGAAAATGGGTACTAGAAAGATAGAATAGTATTTAAGAGTATTGGTTATTCTTACAGAGGACCCAGGTTCAGTTCCAAGTACCCATATGACAGTTCATAACTGACTATATCTTTACTCCCAGGGCATCCGATGGTCCTCCTCTTACCTCTCTGAGTACCAAGCATGCATGCGATACAGATGTGCTTACAGACAAAACTGCCTTAAACAAAAATAAACTAAATTCAAGAAAAGCATTGCATTAAGAAAATAATATATTATAGTAAGGTGATATTTATTCAAGGATTGTTTTAGCATTAGGGAGCCCATTAAGTTTGCAGATCATGTTAATATCTCCATGGAGAAATCATAGGTACAACTCCACCGAGATTAATGAAGTCATAGATGAAAATCAACTACATGCAAAACAAAATTGAAATTTGAGAATGGATAATAAAATGTACCTCTATGCATATAATATAGCACCTTGAAACTCTAAGATATCATGCAAATACCCCAACAATTAGAGAGGTTATCCCTGAATCTGTTGCCTGTCTGTAGACCCCATCCCCCTAATTGGGTCGCCTTGTCTGGCCTCAATGGGAGGCCTTAATTTCCTTACTTATAAAAAAAAGACAAGCCTTTAATCTCTAGATACACCTTTAATCCATAACAATGAAGGTAGGTAGAGTTAGTTTATGGAAGGATGCAGTCATGTTTGAAAGTGATGTCTAATGAGAGGCAGACAAAGTGATGAATCAGAGAAAGATTTGACAGAATGAGTCAAAGACAGGATAAACCTAACTCTCACAAGAACAGCATAGGAAAGTGAAGCTACTTAAGAGCAGTTCAGGGAGAGAGGGTCAGTCAGTTCCATTTGATTCAGTTAATTGGAGTCAGCTGAGAGTCAGTATATCGAGCACAGTACAGAGAGGTTGAGTATGTTCATGAGTTCATGTAGTTCAGTGCAGGTCGGCAGAAGCAATTGAAACCAGGGAATAAGAAGGAGCTGGAAGATTAGAAAAAAAATTCCAGAGTCAGTTTTATGCCAAGCAGAGCAATTCAGTAAGAAGTGTAGAGAAGCCAATTTGAATCAGTAAACTTGGAGAGAAGTGTGGGCCAGAACAGCTGAGTTGAACCAGCCAGCCAGAGTTCATAAAGAACTAGTAAGGGTGAACTTATTCAGAAGTAAGACAATAATTACATAAAGCAAATAGAAATTTATGTTTATAGGTTTCCAATGTAGGGAACCATTAAAGGCCTCTACCCTGTAGGATGTAAAGGCTTTTACATCCTAAGAGTCTGATTGTAAACCAGTGTAATCACAGAAGCATGCTGTAGGTGAGACAGAGATGCTGTGGGCAGTAGAAGAGAGATCCACTAATTAGGATCATGGAAAGCTCTGCTGAAAGAACATATGCATCAAGGATGTACGTTAAAGGAGAAGAATTTCAGGAGGAAAGATATCCTAGAAATTTTTTTTTTTTTTTTGCAATTTGCCTCAATCTTATGTAACCCTATAAAAGGAGATTGTGTATGGTCAAAGACATATAAGAAAATGAATTAATTTTGCTCTTTGTTTTTTTAAAATTTACATTAAGCAGAAAGTCATTATAGGAGCAAAGAGTTATGTAAAAAGGCTCCCCCCCACTGAATCATTTCCAAGAAATCTTAGAAAAAACAATACTAGGAAATTACTTTTTCTCTTATTGAGACTAAGGACTTGGTTAATGGAAATCACTCGTTAGGGCGGTGCAGGAAGCAATTTCAGTTAAGATGATCCCTATGTTGTTCTATGGGAACAGCAGAGCATGGGAATCTGGCTATAGGCTGGCTATTCCTAGGACTTGGCTGTGACTTGGACAGGATTGTAGCTGAACCTAGAAATAACATGAGGAATGCCATACCTCTTTGTAACTTAAAATCATGCTTCTTGATAAATGTCTGTATGTATTCATTTTCTTTCCAGTTATCCTTGGCCAAGTCTTTAGCAACTTTCAGCCCATGTTAGTGTTGTCTCACCTCTTTCTCTTGTATTAGTAGTTATAAAGAGATTGTAGAGCTCATCTTAATGCAGTACTAGTTGCTATTGGATGCCATGATATATGGTTTACATTGATATATGGGTTACATGATATATGGTTTTACTTCCATATAGTCTCATATGGAAGGTTGTTTAACATCTCAAGGAGGTTGTGTAACAAGCCTAACATCCTATGGACTGTGTTTATGCAGAACAGCTCTTGTCCCCTTAGTTCTATCTGAACCCAAGTTCTCAGGATTTTTGTTGAATCCTTTACTCAATTTGAAGTTTTTCTCTGTGGGAACTCAGAGTGATGTTAGAGCAGCTACAGTCCAAAACAATAAGAGCGCCATGATCTAGGGGCTGACATCAAGACTCACATAGATGAAAAGAACTAGAGAACTCTAAATTGTTAATTTACAAGAATATAACCAAGACTGAGGAAGGTTAAATGGCTTCATTGAAGCCGTAGGTTAATTAGTTACAGAGCTTTGGGCAGAAACCTCGGGAACTGGAAAGGAGCGTGAGGAGACAACAGGATCCATGAGGCATTTTTTTTTTTTTTTACATTTCAAATATTAACCTGCTTCCCAGTTTCCCCTCTGAAAACTCCCTATCCCACCTTCTCCCCTGCTTCTATGAGGGTTCTCTCTTACCCACCCATCCACTCCTGCCTCATTGCCCCAGCATTCCCTTACACTGGGGCATAAATCCTTCCCAGAACCAAGGGCCTCTCCTCCCATTGATGCCAGACAAGGCCATCCTCTGCTACATATGCAGGTGGAGCCATGGGTCTCTCCGTGTATATTCTTTGGTTGGTGGTTTAGTCCCTGGGAGCTCTGAGGGGTCTGGTTGGTTGATATTGTTGCTCTTCTTATGGGGTTACAATCTCCTTCAGTTCCATCCATCCCCTTCCTCTAACTCCTCCATTGGGGTCCCCTGCTCAATCTGATGATTGGCTACAAGCATCTGCATCTGTATTGATAAGGCTCTGGCAGAGACTCTCAGGAGACAGGTATACCAGATTCCTGTCAGCAAGCACTTCTTGTCTTCAACAATTGTGACTGGGTTTGGTGTCTGCATATTGGATGGATCCATAGGTGGGGTAGTCTCTGGATAGCCTTTCCTTTAGTCTCTGCTCTACTCTTTGTCCCTGTGTTTCCTTTAGACAGGAGCAATTCTGGGTTACAATTTTCATAAGGGTGGGTGTCCCCATCACTCAACCAAGGCCAGAGGCAACTCATTTGTAATCAATCAAGATGTTTTAATCAATCAGAGTCTTTGTATGAAATTGATTCCTTGACAGTCCTTAGGATCAGAAATTCCTTGAGATTTTCTTCTTCCTTGAGATGTGACTCTTCATGGGTCAATCTAATTAGGAAAGTTCTTTTCTGGACAATGATTTCATGTCATTTGTGTAGTATCCTATTGGGAGAAAGAATAAAGTTGTTAGGAGAGAATCAAAAGTCTCTTGACTAAACCACCTAACAAGATATTCCAAGCTGTCTTGCTGACAGACTCTAGCTGATCAAGCAAGGGTGGAATTCAAAGCTGTCAAACTCAGGACTGGAGAGGCAGAGAGTGGGTTTGAAATGCTGGCTCTTCATCCTATAGCATCTACCAATCCACTCAATGTCTGGCCTAGTTCTACTGAGTGATTAACTCATCTCAATTTCAGGGAGTTCTGTTATGGTTGATATTCCAATGTTCTGAGTTAGACTCAGCTCAAAGTACACTTTATTGATCTACCTATCCACACAATGGCACCACTTACACATTCTTAGAAATAAATTTCTCCATTCACTCTCTTCATTGAGAATTAGAAGGTTATTTAAGGGGCTGGAGAGATGGTTCAGCTGTTAAGAGTACTGACTGCTCTTCCAAAGGTCCTGAGTTCAAATCCCAGCAACCACATGGTGGCTCACAACCATCTGTAATGAGATCTGACACCCTGTCCCTGAAGACAAATACAATGTACTTAGATATAATAAATAAATAAATAAATAAATAAATAAATAAGGTTATTTAAGGTTCTAGAAAGTTTATAGCACAAAAAGAAAACATCTCTTTCATGTTGGCTTTTCAGTGTTTAAATAAATTAGTGTAGTTGGTAAAAATGTGTTTTATTTAAAAGCATTTCCCTTATAGGAATCATTTAAAAAATGCAAAGTTACTGATCTGTTGATTTGAATTTTTTGATTAAAGATATATGCTGTAAAAAGTTGATTTAAGTAAACAATGTCTTATGGACCTATTAGCCTAACAATAACAGTTGTTGGCTGTTACTTAAAATCTTGATCATTTCAGAAGACTAGATATGTGAACTCTTGAATCATTTTGTCTATCACAGAAAAGATCCCCTAAAGCCAACATTCCTTTGTTTTATTTAGAAGCAACACATTCCAAAGTAGATGAGAGCAATGACTTCCCATCTGCACCGCACATATATTTGCATGTATGCCTATATGCCTATATATTTGCCTATATTTGTACAAATGTCCTCCCATTTGTAGCACCTCCCCTGCTGGATTCTTGTCCATAATTTTACCCAACCTTTCTGTTTCCAAAGCTTCCAGAGTGTCCTTGTCAAATCATTTAGAAACAGAAGACCCAGGAGACGTTCTTCTGAATCATCATTGTTTACATGCCTGTAAGGGCCCTTAACTGCTAAAATGCCATGTGAGTTGTCTGAATGTAATGTCTTCTGAAGAAGAGAATGCAATCAATGACCATAATTTCTGTTGCATTCTCAGAACTGCTCCTCTTAGGTTCAGATTAGCGTTTCCATTTTCTCTCAATGTCTTGAGTGTCTTTTTTTATATTTTCAAAAAACTCTGTGCACATATTTGCTAAGCACCTACTATGTAAGGAGTGCTGGATACAATAAGATACTAAAATAAGTTGAATAAACTGTCATCATTTTGAAGCCATGGAACTGTCCCTTCCTTAGACAACTATTTGATAAGTGTTTTCTGTGGGATAGAGCTTGTATTAAGTATTAAGAGTCATTCATTCATAAGAGGTCATTTAATTGAGATGAAAGGGCAGTCCATCCAAAGGGTGCTTAATCCATGGGTCAAAAGCTTTCTCTGTAAAGGAATAGACAGTGAATATTATATGCTTTCTTGTGTGATCTTTGTTTCAACTACTCACCCTTGCAAATGCAATCATGCATAATATGTAGATGAATGGCTTTGGCTGCCATCTGGAAAACTTCTATCACAAAAATTAGAAAAAGGCTCAGTAATATTAATGATCGTGTCCCCAAAATTTCTTGGCTCTTTTGTTATGGCTCACCGAGCTCCTATGATGGAAAAAATAACAGAAGTAAAATGGCTGGAACACCATGATCTCCAAGGCTTATGTATCATGGGATAAAACTTACTTACAAGGAGGGCTGATAAAAAGATTTAGACTTTCCTACCTTTTGTGTGAGTGTGAATGTGAGTGAGTGTGTGTGTGTGTGTGTGTGTGTGTGTGTGTGTGTGTGAGAGAGAGAGAGAGAGAGAGAGAGAGAGAGAGAGAGAGAGAGAGAGAGAGA
>JADRCD010229723.1:0-24516 GCA_019843815.1 Montemys delectorum | reverse complement strand
ACACACACACACACACACACACACACACACACACACACACACACAGAGTTATATAACACAGTGCCATATCCAATTGAAACACTTTTTAGTTTTTTGAATTTACATCCTTTTTATTGTCTCTATAAATTTGTGGCCTCGTTTTCTTTAGCTGTTGTTTTACACATGCACATGTACGTACGTACACATGCACATGCACTCACACACACATGTGGATACACACACACACACACACACACACACACACACACACACATACACAGAGACACACACTTGATATATACGACCACAATGGAAACATTTGAAAGCCTGCTTTTCCTTTTGCCCGAGTTTTATTTTTCCACTCAGAGTCGAGAAACAATCAGCTTCCCACACTCGTTTCACACTTTGCATGTCAGGTGAATGGCTCACTGAGCCCATGGGATCCTTGAGTTCAGTTTCTTGCTGGAAAGGAAGAAACAACAACCCTGACAAGCAGCAGGTCCTCAGTGTTTGCAGAAGATCAGCTGACATCATGCCTGCACCGGATGCAGAACAATCTGGGCAGAACTGAGCTGCTAATGGGAACTTTACTGCACTCTCTGGGCAGCTTGGAAGTGAAAATGAGATTTCCCCCGGTGACTCTTACCTCTGACTCGCCCACCCTTTGTCCCTGGGATTGTCTTTCAAACCTCCAAAATTTAATTTGAAGACAGAGCTGTCTGTCAAGGCTCTGCCATAAACGTTACATTACTTTCTGTTTTGTGAAATAAGGGAGTTGACTCATGATGTTTTTACATCTAAGGTTTTAATTTTCTTTCTCTCTGCAGCCATGGAGAGAAGAGTAAGGTGAATGTCACTGTGCGTTTCTCAAACCACCACTGCCAATAGGATTCTTTTTCAAAATGGAGGATACAGGTCAGATATACCCAGATAAATCGAGATTACATATGCCATTTTTAACCATATTATTTGTTTATTGGCTGGCCTTATGCTGAGAAGATGTTATCTCCCACCTTAAATATCATTTTTTTTCATCTGCCTTTCTGTATCTCTGTTTCTGAAAATCACCACGACATCAGATTTTTAAAAATCAATCTATTATTCATTATAATTAATTTAAAAACCTTCTAACAATTCCAAATGTTATGTGGTCTTATGTAGTCTTTGACATGCTTTTTCCTTTTAAAAATAACTCTTACAGCCATAATAAATGGGCTCAGTGTACACACTTACATAAATATGTAGTGTGTGGGGCTGGAGAGATGGCTCAGTGCTTAAGTGTGCTGACTGCTCTTCCAGAGGTCCTGAGTTCAATTCCCAGCAACCACATGGTGGCTCACAACCATCTATAAAGGGATCTGATGCCCTCTTCTGGTGTGTGTCTGAAGACAGCTACAATGTACTCATATAAATAAAAATAAATATTTAAAAAATATGTAGTGTGTGTGTGTGTGTGTGTGTGTGTGTGTGTGTGTATTGCATTGCAATTGTCACTGGCCTTAAAATCCCTTCATCAACACCAAGCCAAAGGATATCAGGCATCTTCAACTCCTTGTCAGTAGGCCATATTTTGACTGATTCTTCAGCCAACCATTCAAACAAACTTTTGGCACCTTCTTTAACTGTGCGAGTAATGGCCCACGTTTCGCTGCTGCCGATGCCTGGGACTGCGCGATGAGTTAGTTAAAAGGAAGCAATGCATAATTGTGTGATATTTTATTATAGAAAAGAGAAAAGAAGCTGGCCATGACCATGTAGAGAGAAAGAAAGGAGAGGAAGGAGAGGAGAAGAGAAGGAGAGGGAGAGAGGGCAAGAGAGGAAGAAAGCAAGAGAGGAAGAGTAAAAGAGAGAAGGAGAGGAAGCAAGAGGGCACCAGCAAGAGAGAAGATCAAGAGAGAGAGGGCAAGAGAGAGGAGGGGGCAAGCCACCCCTTATATTGTGAGTCAAGGCTATCTGTCTGTGAGGCGGGGCATTCCTGGCTGTGGTCAGATGACTGGGGATAGGGCCCCTCTAGAATGCTGGGAGCTTGGGTCATTGTCTATGCAATAGAACACAAATCTCCTGTGGGGGCCTGTGAGAGGCTGGCTGTGACTGAAACAGGAGCCAGGGACCCAGGAGTCATGGCTGAATTCCTTCAGTCCCTTGCAGGCAGCATCCACTGGGTGACTGGAGTTCCAGACTTATATTCGACTGGGCCCAGGTTGCCCGAACAGACCACTGCCCCACATGCAAGCTTCCATATTAAACCTAGAATCTCCACTCAGAGAGCTCACATTAGTAAACTCATCCTGATTCAGTATTATGCTCATTACACCATTATCCCTCAATCTTAAAAAAATTCCCATACATATCCCCCAAACTTCTGCTTAAATGAATTAGTAGTTTAAGCTCTCTAGTGGTGTGGCACATCTCCTCACAGACTACACTTTCTACCTCTCTTCTAGGAGTATGCTTGGCTTTAACTTTGGTTATAGGTCTAGAGGCAACTCTTGGTTGAGGGACATCAGTATTGTCTTACCTGGAACTTCCTTCGGAGAAGGTCACCGATGGTTCAGCAGACAACGAAGAGTTAATTTCCTCAGTCAAAGATGAAAAGAAAAATATTTCAGGGGGTGGGGGTGGGGGTGGAGTGAGAACATATTCTCTGCTGAGGGTGGAGAGACTACTTCCTCAGGTGAGTTAGACCTTGAAAATCTGAGAATTCAAAGTTTTCAGCTTCAGTAGGGTTCTCTAGCCTCTCCCCATCCCAAGTTAGAGGATTTCTCTCTTCCTTCCTTCCTACCTTTTTTTTTTTTTTTTTGGTTTTTCGAGACAGGGTTTCTCAGTGTAGCCTTGGCTGTCCTGGAATTCACTCTGTAGACCAGGCTGGCCTCGAACTCAGAAATCTACCTGCTTCTGCCTCCCAAGTGCTGGGATTAAAGGTGTATGCCACCACTGCCCGGCTTCTTTTTCTTTTTCTTCTTCTTCTTCTTCTTCTTCTTCTTCTTCTTCTTCTTCTTCTTCTTCTTCTTCTTCTTCTTCTTCTTCTTAACACATAATTCCCTTACTTTAATGACCAACCAATACCCTCTGAGGCTGGGACTTGAATTTTTGCTGTAATTCAGCCAGTCTTAAAATGAAGGTTTCAATTTGATTTTCCACAACTTGAACTCTGTGGCTGCTAGAGAGGAGATTCTCTTCCAGGGCACACTTAGAAACTTTTAGACTGTTTGTGTACATCTGGAGCCTATCAATTTAATCACTGTGTTCATTGCTGTCTTTTGCTGTATTCTGGGATGCTACAAGTTGGTTAATTTTATCGCAGAGATCATTCTTACTTTTTGTCAATTTATCTAGCAATGCTAAGAGCAGCCAAGTAGCATCGTCACGTTGTGGGATAGTCACTGGTGAAGACTGTTTGAACCTGAATCTAAGCCAATAGGAAGTCCTTACTAGCTGGCTGGTGACTACACTAGGTGTCTGGGATTCCAGTGTAGTCCTTGGCCTTTCTCAGGGTGAGGTTTTAAGCACAAACCCCCCCCCCCCACCCCCGTATCCTGGATTGACATACTTCATTTAACAAGAATAGTTAGAGAGAATCAGACCTACAGAAGCTAAAAAGCAAGGTTAGTACATTTTGAGAGTTTCCCAGAATTATAAGGACTTTGATGGATTAGGCCTTTGTTTTAGTTTTGACAGGTGGTACTGTCTATGTGATGAGTTTTACAGCCTGAATGATACATTCATCATGGAGTCAGTTGTGCTATGATCTGAGGGCCTCCTAAGGTCTGGGGCTTTGTTATATTCCCTACTGGTCTTAGTGAATGAGCCAAACCATGGACTCATCTTGTTTTAGTTTAAGATACAGGGCCCTACTGTTAACCCAGACAGAATGAGAATTAAAGGGCCAACCAGTGGGGACAGCAGAGTTGTTATCCAGGCAGACCAAGAGAACAGAGATTGGTACCAATTATTTCTCCAACCATAGGCAAAGATTTTTTTCTAATTACTTTGATCAATTAGCATACAAATAACAGTTTTCCTCTAAAACCATACATAGTTCGCTTTATTTCATGAGAAGTCTAAGCATCTCCAATTTTGTAAAACTAGTTTCTGCAAAGGAGTCTAATTTATTTTTGATTCAGAAATGGAAACTTTGAATAACTCTAGGTCTTACCAATCTATCTTCTTAGTTTGGAAAACATCAGAAGAGGCATAATTACACAAACCATTATTACATGCCCACCAAATAGTCTCAGAAGTACAGTAATATTGTTATTCATATGAATTAACCCATAAGGCAGAACAGCAGGCATCAGAACAAGGGGAAGTGCCTGGGTCAAAGGTTTTGGCTGTTAGACAAGTTTTAGCCCCTCATAAGTCTTGTTGCATTAATTGGGGCTGGCCCTAGTCATAGGTAGTTTTGTTAGCCAATAGGCTGACAGTGTGGTTAGTTTCTATTCCTAGGTAGTACAGGGGATGAGTGTCTAAGTATACCCAGCAATCTTGGCTGATTTTTGGCTGGGGATGACTAACTCTATTCCCAGAGTCCTTTCCTGTGGCATGGAGTCTGATTTCCCAGTTTTTTTTTCATGTTTCCAAAGCCCAGCATCTTTTAAAGAATTTTCTTTAGGAAGCTTCAGTTTTACAAACCTAGTTTTTGTAAAGGAAACTCCCTTGTACTTGGCAATTATGGAACCCAGTCATAGGGCACTCTCAGAATTATAAGCTCTGTATACCTATCTCAAAAGATAAACACCCATATTGTTCTTCTTTCTGGTACAGCCAGACATTTAAAGTGGGCAGTAGCAAGTAAAGCTCAAGATGGAATATGGCTTGTTAGTTTGCAGTCACAGTAGCTACTACATTTCCTGTATCTGTCTTCCTCAGTTCCTAGGTCCAGGCCTGAGGTCCATGGGAGTTGGACCATAATCCTTTATTCATACAAAACACAAGTCTTGGGAGGAAGAAGAAGGTCAGGGAGTTGAAGGGCCCAGGGCCCAATGCAACCTTAATTTCAGTGAGTCCATAGTCTGGACACAGTCCATTTGGCAGCAGTGTCTGTGGCTTCCACTTTTTTGACCTGGGTAAGGTAGATCATGGTGTAATGTCACGTGTTTTCATAGCCATAGAAGTGGAGAGAATCACCACATAGGATCCTTTCCAAGTTAGTTTTGGTGTCCTTTGGCTACCTGCCTGACCTTGACTGTATCATCAGACTGGAATAAAGGGATACTGGTGGTGGGCTTAGAAGTCAGCTGTGTGTCTCGAATCGTTTAGTGCATAGCCTTTATGGAGGAGTGGAGTACCTGTAGTGACTTAAGAGAGGAAAAGTTAGAGAATCCTGTGGAAGAAGGACCAGCACACCACGTCCTTCCAGCAACAGTTTACTCAGGAATGTCTTGCACAGCGGTTACAGCAGAGTGGCCCCGAGCCCCACCAGGAGTCTGACTATATACCTTTCGTAGGACCGCCCATGAGCCCATACCACGCTTCACACAGTCATAGGCTACCAGGCACTGACATAGAATCAGGCCACTGGTGAGCACGCCCCCGGCGCCAAATAAGGACTTGTTTACTCCACAGCTCCAGCTCGGCCAGTGCCATCTTTAAGGCACGGCAGCAGCGCTCCACAATCCTGCCAGGAATGGTTAGAGAAAACTGTGGTTTCTGAGCCCAGAAAGCAGAGTGGGGAGTTTCTTTCAAACATAATCTCACTGATCACAACACTCATATCTTGCCTAGGCAGCACAGTAGAGGGGCCCTGGTGACATAAGAGCATGTGAAGTGGTCCCAAGGGCACGAGAGCTAGAGAGCTAGCCCAGCTCCTCGATGGGTGTAGCATTGGATGAGCTAACTGGGGCAGTAGTGGAGAGCTTGTCCCTGGTGGTGTAGGTGTGGGAGAACTGTTGAGCTGACGAGATCAGCTACTACCCAGGCTTAGATGCAGGGCTTTGAGTTGGCCTGCTCCAACGTCTCCCTCATCTATGAAGTGCTGAAGCATGTGAAAGGGCCAGTCCTGCATATCCAAAGCTGCAGGACCTCCATGACACAGGACAACAACAGGATATTCAAGGAGTCCTACTGAAGATCCAGTATTGACAGTGTAACAGAAGCCAGAGGCCTCCAACCAGACCAATACCTCATTGCAATGAACATTTGCAACTAAGGATGTGTAGACAAATGGGTATATTGTGGAACGCACAGTGACATACTACAGCTTCCATGGTGAGGTTTATATTATTTTTTGCCTATCTATTTCTTTCTTTCTTTCTTTCTTTATTTATTTATTTATTTATATTTTGGGGATTGCAAGGGCAGAGGATATGAAGGGATGAGACGAGGAGGATTGGGGTGCATAATGTAAAATTTACAAAATATCAATAAAATCAACCCCCTTCATCATGGAGGCAGGAATCCCTTTTATCTAGGGTGCAGTAGGCTGAAGCAAAGCAAAAGTGAGAGGTCTATCCATCCCTTGGTAGACTCTAGTGAGAGTTTTGTTGAAGTTTCTTTTAATGTCCTTTTTTTTTTTTTAAACTTGTCCAGACCTCTGAGGTCTACAGTGAATATCTAAATCATTCTCTAATCGATGTCTAAAGCTTTAGCTAGTAATTGAGAGGTTTTATCTATGAGAGCCAGGTCATTGTCTGACCCCATTGCTAGGAGGAGACCAAAGCAGGGGACCAGTTCCTGGAGGAGCTTTTTAGCTACTATTTGAGCAGTTTGAGTCTGGGAAAGGAACACTTCTACTCACCTGGGAAGGGTATCTTTAAAAACTAGCAAGTACTTTTATCCTCCTCCAGTATGCTAGGTCTTGGTGAAGTCAGTTTTCCCAGAGTTCGTGGGAATGTTGCTTTCTCATTTGGACCCCGTCCTTGGGTAAGAGCTCTCTGTTTTAGATTCCCTTCAGCACAAAGCTGCTGTCTGGCTGAGACATCTCAAGTTAGGCTGGCCAGTCTAGGTATGACATACCTTGGTCTGAGCAACACGGAAGGTTTTGTGGACCCCAGATGAGTTACCTGGTGAAGGTTAGTCACCCACCAGTCCTGCCAATTATTTCTAGAAGAGTGATCTTTCCCCTCTGGCATCCTCCATCAACCTGTGTGGTTGAGCTGTCCATTTCTTCTTTCTGGCATCTTAGAAATTCGGTGTTCTTCACAGATTTCTGTTTTTCACAAAGAGTTGTTTTATTTTTAATGGTGTGTATCTGTATGGGGTTATGCGTATGTCAGTGCAGGTGCCTTGTAAAGGCCAGAAGAGGGCGTCAGATCCCCTGGAGCTGGAGTTACAGGTGGTTGTAAGTCATCTGATGGAGGTGCTGGAAACTGAACTCTGGTCCTCTGCAGAAGCAGTATGTGCTTTTAACTGCAGAGCCATGTCTCCAGCTTTCACAGAATTCACATACTCATATTCCAGCCTGTCTTCTTGTTTGGATCTTCCTGGGAGGAGTCTGACTAGCCTAGACTCTAGCCTGCTCTAGGGATTGTAGCCTCTGCTATACGACAGCTCATTTGGCTTAGGGATATCTACGTGGAGAGCTCGAGACTGCATATCTAACAGTCATCTAGATATGACTATGATTTAGAAACAGGTCAGGTTCAGCATTCCAAAATGGAGTCTCTTATCTTCTCTCAGACTATTAATTCCTTTTTTTCTCTCTTCACAATAACTTCGAATATCATTTCAGTGGGATTTTTTGTTTTGTTTTGGTTTTTTGTTTCTCTGTGTAGCCCCTGGCTGTCCTGGAACTCACTCTGTAGACCAGGCTGGCCTCGAACTCAGAAATCCACCTGCCTGTGCCCCCCAAATGCTGGGATTAAAGGCATGCGCCACCACTGCCCTGCTTCATTGAGTTTTGAAGGCATTATCTTGAGTTTCTAGGGAACCTAAGCAGAATCACAGGGTGGCTCCTGAGGGCCATCTGACAAGATTATAATTGAGGAGGTAAAACTCTGGATTACAGAGATGTAAGAAGGTAGGAAGCCTTCACTGTCAGCAGAGTCAATAATCTCATCAAAATAATTTCTTCCTTGGCTCCTAGTACTCTAAATAACATCACAGTGTTGCCTCAGTTGCCCCGATACTGGAAGAAACCCTGCATTTGACTCTTATTTTCAGCTATGAACTAAACAATTGTCAAGATTGATGGGCTAAGACATTGATGCTCCTGTCAACATTATTTGTATCCGATTTCCAGTGTGAGTTTCCTCCCCTGAACTTCCCTGTGGGAGTAGAATAGTGAGGTTGAAATGCAAAACGTGGATTTTGGGATGAAAAAAAAAAAAAAGATAGCCTCACTAGCTGATGCTGGAATTTCTTTTGGGAAGAAACGATCTTTATTTAGCATAATACTCTGAGGTTTCAGAATAAAATGTCAAAATCACAGGCCTGAATTTCAGGAGAGGGTTACTCTATTACTTTGGCATTAAAAAAAAAAAAATAGAAATTACACTGGGTACCTGTCCCATTTACTTTGAAGGTGACTGAGTAAGGTAGGACCTCTTGAGGTCTATTAAAGAAATGTTAATAAAATCATTTACTTCTGAGATATGGTAAGGAAACGAAAACAACCATAACCACAGCCACAACAACAACAAAAGGAGCTTAGAGAGGAATCAAAATGTGTGCTGCACATAAACTAAAAAAAAAATCAAAAATTAAAAAATCAAAAATGTTTCCTCACGTGTGTGTGTGTGTGTGTGTGTGTGTGTTTCTGTACTAGAGCAGGCTTGGAGGCATCTGGGGCTCATCCCGGTCTTTTCATTACATCATAACCCTCCAGATAATTTGTTCAAGTTTATTTCTGTGCATATCAATTAGAAGCAAACTTTCTGAACGTCCTAGAGACCTCAGGGTTGTATTAAGCTTTGCATTATGGTTCAACGGAGCATATTTGAAAGCAGTCTTGTTACTCTGGTGTTTACAAACCACTGCTCCACTAGTCAGTAGATCAAAGGTAGATGCTGGAAGAGGATATTAAACTCTCCATCAGAGGCCACTGCTTAAGAGAAGCCTTACCATTAAGAAAAAAATATTTGTTAAGAAAGTACTCTTTATTTAAGGGAATCATCAAGATGGGGACAAATATTCTCTGCTCTTTACACAGGCATAAAAATATCTTAATTCTGTCTAGGATTTGTGTGGAGAAAAGATGAAAGTCTTGTATGAGAATTTACAACTGGAAGCCCAAGTGGTAATATGGGTTCATACTCAAACTTTCAAGTGGACCAGAAGCACTCAGAGAAAAAAATAGAAAATTGACAATAACACAGCTCCCTAAATGCTTCAGAATACACCCAGCAGCTGGGCATGGTGACTGTATCCGCTTCCATTGCTGTGGCCCAATCTCTGAAAAAAGCTAGTTCAAGGAGCAAGAGCTTAATCTGCTCATGGTTTGAGAGTTATGTGCAATTATGGCAGGAGACATGCAAATCTCCATATTAAAGTCATTTTTGTTACCTAGATAATTCATACCTTATCTAATTTTAAGCCAACATTTTTTTTTTTTTTTTTTTAGGATGGTGGTGGTGGAAAGTGGTGAAAACCTAGCCCTTGTGGCTGAACCATCTCTCCAGCCCTACCTAGACTTGGGTGTTTTAATCACAGTTAGAAGTGACCTTCAGGTCCAGCAAATCTTTAAGGACTGAATTAAATAGTGTGTCCCTAGCTGATTCCTAGTTTGTTTATTGTTTGCTTGTTTAGTTTGGTTTGTTTGTCTGAGACAGAGTCCTGCTACATAACTCAGGCCGATGCTTTAAACTTTCATTCACTTGCCTCAGCCTCCCAAGTGCCAGGGAGCTGCCGAAATGATCACCTTAATAATGGCAACATAATATACAGTAATACCAACTAATTATTTGTTATTTCTCTATATTTTTAATTCCTCTCAACCTTGGAGGGACGTGGGTCTTATGGGAAGGGTGGAAATTAAAATAGGCAATTTTATATTAAATAAATATTGAATAGAGGGAAGAGGAAGAGAGTCACAAGTGGAGCAAATTGTTACTCAAATTGGGAGGAAAGTTGCTTGCAGTATATAGAATAAAGGGCTGCAGAAAGACACAAAGTCAAGGCTCTTAATTGATTCTCTCTCTCTCTCTCTCTCTCTCTCTCTCTCTCTCTCTCTCTCTCTCTTCCCTGTCATCTAAAACTTCTCCTAATCACCACCGTTCTAATAAAAACCTCAGAGGACTTTGAGATGATATATCATCATGGGATACATTAGTTTTTCAAAACTGGAGGAGTTTGGTTGTTTCCCTGAAAACCAGGCTTTCCAACCCGATGCATAAACACTTTGAGCTACGGAAAAAAGCTTTAGATCTTCATGGTCTGATAACAATGGAGGTGTCTTAGTCACAGTTTCGATTCCTGCACAAACATCACGAACAAGAAGCAAGTTGGGGAGGAAAGGGTTTATTAAGCTTACACTTCCACATGGCTGTTCAACACCAAAGGAAGTCAGGACTGGAACTCAAGCAGGTCAGGAAGCAGGAGCTGATGCCGAGGCCATGGAGAGATGTTCCTTACTGGCTTGCTTCTCCTGGCTTGCTCAGCTTGCTCTCTTATAGAACCCAGGACTACCAGCCCAGGGATGGCACCACCCACAAGGGGCCCTACCCCCTTGATCACTAATTGAGAAAATGCCCCACAGCTAGGTCTCATGGAGGCATTTTTCTCAAGGGAGGCTCCTTTCTCTGTGATCACTCCAGCTTGTGTCCAGTTGACACACAAAACTAGCCAGGACAGTGGGTAATGCCATCATTGACAGCTTTGAAGTAACATCTACTGGGAACATGATCATGGCGGAGACCTTGGACAGAATTCAAACTTTGTTTTCAGAAGCATATCAAGTGCTATAATGTCTCTTGTGCTGACATTTAATCAGACCCCAGCTCTAATTAAGAGGTTACTTACTTGCCTAAGCCCATATAGTTAGTAAAAGCTCATACCTTTGAAAGTCGAGGGTTTTTTTTTTTGTTTGTTTGTTTTTGTTTTTGGTCCTGGATTTTAAGAAACTATTTGAGAAGCAATTAAAGAAATAAACTTTAAAGGGTGCTCCTTATGGAGGGGAGCAGAGATAAATACAGAAGAATGGAGCATATAAGTAAAATGACAATAAGAATATCTGATAAAACCATAAAGAATTTTACTATTATTTACCTAAAAATCTATAATACATGTAATTCCAAATATAAATATACATATATATCTTAATGAATTCTTCTCATCTGGGCTGATTGTGGCCCCTTCCCAAGAGCCAAAGATCACTTAACAAAACTCCGAAACTAGACTGAGAAGAGAAAGGACTCTTCTGAGTTGCTATCCAGGGCTGTCCAAGAGGCTTCGAAAGTGCACAGCCAACTGCTATTACCCTTCGTCACCTCCTAGAGGCGGAAGATAAGTCCCTACTTCGAAAGACACCACACACTTCAAAAACAGGCCTCAGAGACCCCTGAGCTGGAACTGCCCTGAATATCTCCTCCCTGAGGACTAGAGTTCGTGGTACCATAAGGCGCTATGCAAGCGTCCAAAGGAGAGAGGCAGCCAACAGCTCTAACTGTGGTGCTTCCGGACCACACCAATGGCTAGCATGTCATGATAACCCCGAGAGTAGCATTAGTACCAGGGACACCTTGGTGGTAACCAGCATCTCTCTAACTTGACATAAGTTCTGCTCAACAACAATCTAAAAAAAAATTTTTTTTTTCCTTAATGTCCACAGAGAAATAAAGGCTTCACCCCTGTAAAGGAAGCTTCTCTTTGCAATGCATAGAGACGACTACAGAAAACCACAACCAATCAATATGCAGAGTTGTGGAGCCCGGTTCCAATTACAAACATCTACGAAACACCACCACACCTAATGCTCAAGGCGTGTTGCAGAAGAACGGAAAGGCTGGAAGAACAGTAGTGCCTGGGGAAGTTTGCTGTGAGAGGGTCATCTCTGGGTAGCATCAGAAGTTCCACCACACCAACATGACTGCCTAAATGTGAGCTGCATAAAGAAGTTTCACAATGGACATGCAAAGCAGGACAGAGAAAGCCCACACGTCTTCCAACCTACACAAAGAACTATAGACAACTGGGAAAGCTGGGAGAGGGAGAGATGGCCTTTCCTAGAGTAGAGCATCCAATTGGTTGTTCAATACCAAATGGCCAGCCTCCAAGACACACATAAGTAACATTGTTATATTTGGGAATATATGTCTATCTATCTATCTATCTATCTATCTATCTATCTATCTATCTATCTATCTACATAAATATATTCTTGCAATAACAATTAGAGAAAAAAAGAGTCTGTTAATTTGAAGGAAAGCAGAGGGGAGTGTATGGAAGTTTGGGAGGGAGGAAATGGAAGAGAGAAATATGATTGTATTATAATCTCAGAAATAAAATAAAATAAAGTAAAAAGAGAAACGAGCTTTTGTTCCTTTCAGGAAGTGAGGTAAGGGTGCAGGAAGGAAAGCATTAGGTCTGTAGGGTTAGATCATTTTCGTACCCTTACTTTCATAGGAAGTAGTACCTGGGGCAACATAAGTCTCAAATGTTATCAGGACTGTAGAAATGTGACTTCAATTTCTGAGGGTTCACTACTATTTAATGTCACAAAATATCAACTGGTTTTTTAAAATTTTCTTTTTCCTGTGGGATCCATGGCAAATCCATTAGTAGTTTATTAGCTTGGATTGTAAGAATTGAGCTGCTTATAATTAAGGAAAATTAGTTTGTGGAGATTAAACTAATGCTGGGAATGATCCTTGCCCAGCTTAACAAGAGATTGATAAATGCCATAGCAGTTAGCAAATGTTAGCAATCAGAAGCAATGAGACCGTTAATGGCTTTCAATACTTCAGTCATGAAAGGTCACACGTTAGTCAGGGATGGGATGAGCAGAGAGAGGATGGAGGAGTTAAAACCTAATCTTGTCAGGAATCCATTAAAAATTTCAGAGTCAGGGAAAGAAAGTGAAATAAAATTAAACAGAAAGCTTCAGAGCAACTGAGATGTACTGAAGAATTCTTGCTAAATGTTAAAGAAGTGTATGTGTTCCTTTTAACTTTTATGAAGTTGGAATCTTTGATTCTAGGATTGTTGAGTTTGAATGCATAATGAAGAGTATAGAAAGGGACACTTCATGTTATTGATAAGCTCCGAACTTCAAGGACCGGCTGATTGAGTCTACTCTCTTGCTCTCTTGTATCTTTGCTGTCTATCCCCATAACAAATGTGCTAAAAGAGCCATGCAATATGGATGGAGAGCTCACTCATGTCAGCCAATCATTCCCTACCCCCGTTGCTGAGGATAACATTTACACAGCTCTTTAAACACAGAGAAATAGAGCTGGGGTCTACATAGAGATCTCAACCTGTTCTAGGGTCTTTGATATGTAAATTTACTCTGCACTCGACCAAAAGATAAAACACAAACACCAACCCAGCCAAAACTCTTTGATCTACAATAGAACCCTGCCTACAAGATACTCTAGTGCAATGGTGGCACAAAGTCTGTGGGAGTGACCAACCATTGTCTGATTTGACTATAAAGAGCCACTCACTTCCTGTGATGGAACTCATAGCTGATACTACTTGGGTGATCCACACAACTTCAGACTAGCCAGCCCAAGAACCTAGGATAAAACTAAATATTACTGTTCTTAAAAAAAAAAAAAAAAAGTAGCAATAAAGTGACTGCTAATGACATTCGGCTGTACTCACAGATCTTTGCCTTGTTTAGCCACCATCAGAGAAGTTTCCTCCTGCAGCAGATGGGAACAAATACAGAGGCCCACAGCTAGACAGTGTGCAAAGAGTGAGAGACCTTGGAACACTCAACTCTAAACAGGACATCTTCATCAAATCTCTCACCCAGGGTTCTGGAAACCCTGAGGAAGAGGAAGTGGAAAGAGTATAAGAGCCAGATGTGATGGAGGACAACAAGAAAATAAGGTCCTCTAAATCAACATGATTAAAGTACATAAGGCACAGGATGGAGGCAGCATGCACAGGGTCTCCAGGAATCTGCACCAATGCAATGGGGCCCTAAATATAAGAGAAGTAGACACATGCGCTCATCCCTAACCAAGAAGCTGTCTCCAATTGATAACCATGTGCCAATGAAAATTCAGTTTCTTTCAAGGGAGTCGTACTGGAGAAGCAAACAACTCTCAAGGGTAGGCTGCACTCAGCAGTAGATGGACAACACCTGTCCTGTGGCCTGTTTTATAATAGTTCTTTGATTTATGGTTCTCAATCCTTTCTAAGGCTGCAATGCTTTAATACAGTTCCTCATGTTGAGGTAACCCACAACCATAAAATTATTTTTTGTTGCTACTTCATAACTGTCATTTTGCTACTGTTATGACTTTCAATGTAAATATTTTTGGAGACAGATGTTTGCCAAAGGGGCCGTGAACCACTGGTTGAGAACTGCTGCCCCAGCTATATGTTTTAATTGGATTATGAGGGAGTGGGTTTCAACATAAGTTTTCATATACCCTTCCTTCAGATTACCACTCCTACTCTCCCCTTGACTCCCCCATGCCTTGTTACCTTTCCTCTCTTAAGCCTTTTCACCCCCATAACTTCATCTCTTTGCTTTGATTCAGCTCTGCTTGACGATTGTTCCTCCCTTAATGTGTTCACATTTGTTTGGCTAGCTCATTCTTTCTATTCTTTCCATTTTCCTTTCTGATTTGCATACGGATATTGAAGTTTCTGGATGACAGTAGATATTGTGGATATACTGTCAACACAAGATTTAATTTTATTTGCCTAAAAAGTAGTTTTTGTTCTTATATATTATTAGCTAGACTTCAGAAATTTAAAATACACACACACACACACACACACACACACACACACACACACACACACACACCACCTGTTTATTTCCCAGGCAGGGAGCTAGCTTTCTTCAGAGCAGGGCTTAGTTTGTCCACTGTATGTTTTGCACCTAGGATGGATACAATTGTCTCTTGAGGACTGAGCAGCAAACAAACAGACAAACAAACCCAAAAGGCCACAAGATCTGTAATTGATCCCAGTGAGGAGTCAGAAGAACCATTAACCCAAATCAATGATCCATAGAATTGTGACCAGAGAATGCTTTGTAGGATAGCATATTCCTAGAGGTGTAGAACAGTGTCTGGCTTTCTGGACCTCTATGAGATTCCTGCATAGTATTTTTTTTATTAATTTGTGCTCTCTTAAACTGTGCTGTTTATACCATGGAATACGTACTAAACACATAGCAGGCAAAACACGAGAAAATAGGCAATTGTCTTAGCATGTGTTTTATCCAACACATCTGCTTTAGTCTGAGTAAGCCATGCAACCTCAGAGAAAGGTCTGTTGGCACGTGTGAAATTCTATTTGAGCTGTGGATTTGACTGCACTGTGTATAGGAGTTGGTCCCTAAAGAATGAGGGCATCTTCTAAGGGCCCAGGGGCTCTAGAGTGAGCACTAGTTCAGAACCACACAAGCTAACACTGGTTAGAGTAGAAGTAGCAGAGAGATAGGAAAACAAGAGTTTCAAGAGTCAGAAATGAGAGAGAGAGAGAGAGAGAGAGAGAGAGAGAGAGAGAGAGAGAGAACAGCTCCAAGTTAGATACAATGAGGGGGCATGGCCACTGAAAATATGTTTGCCTCAGCTTCCATGTATGGATGCAAAATACAGAACTCATCATAATGGGCACAACAAACAGCTTATTCTTGAGTAATATATAAGTAAACATAGCCAGGGAAATGAGACTCAGTTGCCCAGAATAACATGTCTCAGTGTGGAAGCAGCTTCATGATGTTTATAGTGATGGAAAAGTACAAAGTCATAAATTAAGGCATTTTCCCAGTACAATAGTAGAACTATCAGACAAGTTATATTAGCAATAAAAGTAGAGAAATCTCTTCCCTAGGTTTCTGAAGCTATGTGATGACTTTTTTAGCTTTTTTTTTTTTTTCACTGAATCAGGTGGCTTATTAATACAGTCTAATTTATTTTGCTTGATCAGTGAAAGGGTATTAGATCAGACACAGGTGGACAATGAAAGGTTATTAAAGGAACTAAAGATAGTCCAAGATAATTTGGCTCTGGCTCAAACATCCCAACTTGGAACAATCAAGAAGTTTTAACCAGCTAGTCAGCATTTTTGTCTTTGACATAGCTGCGGCTTTTCTCTCATGAACTTCAGTTTATCCTTGCATCACCAGGGAAGGCGTAATTCAGGCTTCCTGTCAGGGTGCAGTGGTTTGAATATTCTTGGCCCAGGGAGCATCACTCTTAGAAGGTGTAGCCTTGTTGGAGGTGGGCTTTAAGATCCTCATTCTAGCTGCCTGGAAGCCAGTATTCTCCTGTTTGCCTTGAGAATGAGATGCAGAACTCTCAGCTCCTCCAGTGCCATGGATGCCACCACGCTTCCAGCCATGATGATGATGATGATGATGGACTGAACCTCAGAACCTGTAAGCCAGCCTCAATTAAGTGTTCTTCATGAGAGTTGCCTTGGCCATGGTGTCTCTTCACAGCAAAGAAAACCCTAACTAAAACAATGGGGTTTCTTAAATAAAAACAGGGAGGTAGGTCATTCCTGATCCACCCTGGGGTGACCTCAGGCTAATGATCAAAGTCTTCGCTCTCTAGTCTATTAGTTTCTGCCTTTTCTCCCACTTCTCTTTTGTGAGAATATGTCCAGAGGACAAATATTCTCTTAAAACCCTGCATGATGATAGATCTGTGTTCTGTGTGTTGGAAATCAAAACAAATCCTGGAGGATCAGGAAGATACATTTCAATCATGTGTTCAGTCCCAGAAGGAAGGAGAATGGTTCATGGAACCTGGAAAGGAAGTAAGGGTTAGAAAGAAAGACTCACTGTAGAGTCTAAAATAAAACAACAATGAAATCCTGGGTCATAAACAACACTAACATGTTACTTCCCATATATGTATGTATATGTATGCATATATATGCCTTTCTCCTATGTTCCCAACAAGGCAGGGTACACTTCTGTGTAATGTTAGGAGCACAGCTCACAGTTTCCATCTCGCTAGATTCTCATGGTGTTACCAGCCATAGTATCAGAGACATCTTGCTCTGTGCTTGGGAACTTGCCAGTCTTTAGGAACTCCAGACTTCAACTCAATGCTATGGAGGGGAGAACTTCTTCGGGACAGGCAGAATGTGGTTCAAGGTCAAACAATAAATAAGAGAACAAACCATACAGGGACAGAGAGATGCCAGCAATCAGCCTAAGACCAACCATGTCGGCTTCAAACTAATTGTTTGTTTACTTGCTTGGGAAAGATCTAGAGTCTCAAATGTGGTAGGTAAATATTCTACCACGAAGACGTGGCCAGTCTTGAACGTTTGCTCAGAGATAACCCATATTCCAAACAGTGGGAACGGTGGTTTCTTGAAGTGGTGTTTGAGTCATCATCAAAGAAAGCCAGTCTGTGGCAGTCCTGCTCTATGGAGGCTCACACTAAGACTTTGAAGTCTTATGGGAAGACTTTCCCATCTTGTCTTTGCTAATTGTGGAAGCCTCTTCCTTGAACTCTCTGGAAATACAAGCTCAGAATTCGGGTAGAGCTTAGTTGCAGAGTGCTTGCCTAGCAAGAGTTCAACTTCTGCACTGCAAAAAGTATATAAGAAAAAGTTAAGTACAGCAGACAGTCCTGCATTTTTCTTTTTTTACCAATACTGTTTCCCCAGCACAGAATTGCATAACAGTAAACACGTCAGCAAAAAAAAAATGTTGACAGTTTCATTTTTCAGTCTATAACACCTCTGATGAAACCAGTTCCAATCTTACCCACCCACCAAGACAAGTGACACTTGAAATCAGTATTGCAAGTTCCAAAGGACAGTTGATTGAATAACAAGTGGTTTTCAGCACTCCATTTCTCCATGTTTACTTTTAAAGTGATGGATCTGTTTTTCCAAATAAAAATTTTCTTAGGCTGTTATTCCATGATATACACATCTACCTATCTACCTATCAACCTATGTAACTGTCTGTCCATCCATCCATCCATCCATCCATCCATCCATCCATCCATCCATCCATCCATCCATGCATCTATCTATCTATCTATCTATCTATCTATCTATCTATCTATCTATCAATCAATCAATACTTATGCCAGTTTGATCAGTTTGTAATGGGAAAGCTCTCCTGCATTTCTTTTTTCGATACAGAAACAGTACTCACCTTAAAGAGTTAAGAGATTGTTTATTCTGCAGCCAAATATGAGTGACCAGGGCCCAGGAACACAGATTCTGGTTACTCCAAATACCATGTTCCCACATAGTAACAGTTCCATAGTAACACAACAAATGAAAGTTATAAATCGAAGCAATTTTCCAATCCATTGGTGGGAGTTTTGGGTAGGTAGTTACAGCCAAGTGGGGACATCTCTGCTATAAGCCTCAGATGCTGTTTATGCCACCCAGCCTTTGGGTTGGTGGAGGTTAGTGACCATTCATCATTTTCCCTCCTGCCCTACCCATTAGCTCTGAGCAAGCAACACTTTTCATTTTTTCAGAATGTCATATAGTGGATTTGTGACACACACACACACACACACACACACACACACACAGCCTTTTCAGATGGACTTCTTCCATTTAGTCTAGTGCATTCAAGGTTCCCCCATGACAATTCGGGACTTGACAGATAATCTTTTAGTTCTGCATCATATATCATTGTTGTGTATACCATAGTTTACCTGTTCGTTTACTGAAAGGTAGCTGCTTTAAAGTTTTGACAGTTATTAATGAAGCTGATTTAATACCCACAGGCAGGGGTTTAAAATATTTATTTTATTTTTAATTATGTGTATGTGTGCATATATGTGTAGTTATGTGCACATGAGTGCAGACCCTGGTGGGGGCCAAAATTGCGTATTTGATGCCCTGGAGCTAGAGTTACAGGCAGTTGTGAGCCACCCTACATATATGCTGGGAACCAGATTGAGGTCTTCTGGAAGAGTATCTTTCGACACCCTTTGCATTTAGGTTTTGTGTGGACACTCATTTTTAATTCATTGGAAGTATTGCCTGCTGGATTGAACAGAGCATATTTGCTTTAGTAAGAAGGTAATAAAATGCCTTCTAAACTAGCTTATTGTTTTGCATTCTCATCAGCTACATCTTGGTACCCAGCATCCTTGTCATCAGCAATTATTGGTGTCAGTGTTCTGGACTTGCACTGTTGAACATAATTATAGAGGATAGACTCATATCTTATTTGATACAGGGTCTTACATGGCCCAGACTGGCTTTGTACTTACTATGTAGGTAAAATGCTTTAAACTCCTATCTTTCCTGCCTTCAGCTCCTAAGTGCTGGGATAACAACAGCATACACACATATGTGATAGAATGATATATATATATATATATATATATATATATATATATATATATATATATGTGATGTATTATATATACACACATATATACATATATATGTATATATGGTTTGTTCTCTCTTACACTGATATAATAGTTTCTTTTTACTTTGTTCCGGGTTGGTCTTTGAATTCATGACAACCCTCCAGCCTTAGTATTCCAAGTACTGAGATTAAAGATATGTACTTCATTGACAAGCTCAAACTATTAAAATTCTAACATAGGAACTTGAAGCCTACAAATAGTGGTATGAAAATTTCAATGTGATTATTACCATATATGTAAAGATATAGTGGATTATCATACATTAGGACACAGTTATTATGTATCAATGGAAGAGAAAACAGAATGCCTGAGATGTAGCTCAATTGGTAAATTGCCTGCCTAGCAAGCATAAGCCCTGGGCTTGATCCCTAGACCCTCAGGCATGGTAACACTTGCCTATAATCCCAGTACTCAGAGGCAGGAGGACCAGTCCAAGGTTCAAGGCTATCCTGTGCTAATGACAGCTTTCTAGGCCAGCCTGGAATTCATGAGATCCAAACTCAAACAAATAAAAATTTTAAAATAAAAATAAAAATAAAAGAGAGAAATATTATAAAAGGCAAAAGACATGGCAAACAAACCCTTGAAAGACTTTTCTTCCCTCTGCTAGATATTCATTTTTTTCATATCTTACTAGTTATGTATTCTCAATATATTCAATATTTTGTTAACTTCCCCTGTCTCTGGCCTCTGGATCCTTTCCCCATACTATTTCTTCTTTCTGTAGATTTACTGGGATTCAAGGAAGCAGAAATTGTCATATTTAAGAATCCCGAGAATGCAGTCTTTATTTGATCAGTTATCTTCTTTCTGGAAATTGTCCTGTGCATCTAATCCTTTGGGGAAATGAAGACAAGTAGTATCTGGGGTCAGAGGTCATTATGGCTGAGTCTCTAAATAAATATGAAGCCCCTGATGTGCATCTGTCAGTGAGCTGGACATGGAAATGCAGACAGGATGTCTCTGATGCAGTAGTGGTTATCAACCATCTGTTGGCTCCTTATCTGCAGCTAGGCACTGAGATTAATATTTTAGTCATATGATTTTGATTAAAGGTTCTCATGACAGTAAGTTGACAGGTTACTACCAAACTACGTTTGCTTTGTGTTGGAGTCACGATGGTTATTCTCCCTGGGAGATGAAGAAGCACTATATTTACCTGGGCTTATAGAAGTGGGCGGTGGAAGAATTGGGACATTAATTCAGACTATCTTTGAAACCCATGATTGCACTTAACCTCTGTGCTGAACTTCCCATCATCTACCTCCCCTATGGACAAGAATGGGTCATGCTTCCTTTCTCTGCTCCTCCTCAACACACTGTTCAGTGGGCAGCTCCCATATTTGGAAGAACCCTTCACATTTTCTTTCTATACAAGGTCCAGGTCACCACCTCTTCATCTCTTACCTATTCTTCCCAGTACAATAGCCCAGTTACTACTATTGTTATTTTTAATTACTCACATACTCAGTGCTTAATTATGAAATGTGGTGGGAGGAGTGACAGTATCAGATGACGGATTTAGCACTTGCTTTTGCTTTAATCTTCCCCACCCCTTGCCCTTTGTGTTAGCTGATTCACAGGCAGTTTCTCTATTACCATGAAATCTGGGGGTGGAACAACCTATTTCTAGTTGCCATTAGCATTTTTTTGAAGACCTTTGCATCATAGGTGTGGCACATTCAAAGCATCTCTTTGAGATTCAGGTGGAGTCTGTCAAAGGAATCCAAGCATAGTCTAAGAGGAAGAGAAGAGGATAGCTAAACTGATGCCTATTCCCCAATCCACTTTTGACTTTGGAATGCAGCCTGAGTCCTCTTCCTCTGTGGGAGGCATAAGCAGACAATTTATCAAGATGGTGGATACTACAAAAGATCAATGGCAGGAAGGACATCACGTTCTTATTGAGTGTGGAAACAGATGGACCCCAGAGTCTAACTTGACAGCCCTGAGTTAAGAGTCACCTCTCTGTCTAGTGAGCTCGTAGGTGTCACCTCTTTAAATTCTAGTTCTGAAGGTTTAGTGAGTTCTGCTTGTTGTATTAGCTTTCTATTATGGTGATAAAATCCTGAGAAAATGAACATAGAGGAGGAAAGTTTACTTTGGCTTTAGACTGCAGAGATTTCAGGTCATGGTCAACTGATCTTTCTCTATGCAAGCTTAAGCAAAACAAAAGGATGATCAGGATGGTAGGAGAATGGTGCTTACCTTATGCCCCCCCTAGAAGGTGTGTGTGTGTGTGTGTGTGTGTGTTGGAAGCAACATATCCCTTTCAAAGCTAAGCTCCCAGTGACCTACTTCTATGCAGGATTTGTAAGTCTCTGACCCTCCATCAGTGGTATTTACTTCGAGATGCCCACCGAGTGAGACACCAAGATGCAGATCGATGCAAAAGCAAGCGGTTTATTTTCTGGCATGTCGGGGTTGACCTTCAATTAACCCCTCAAGGCAAGTTACTAAGAAGGCGACTACGAATGGCTATTACGAGCAGTTTTTGTACTTTTTAGGGGTACAGGTTACATCAGCAAGGTTACAGTTCAAGCTTGTTGGCTAAGCATATTGACCTTTAAATCTATTGGCTAGCAAGCATGACATGCATTTGAACTCTACCTGCAACCTTCCAGAGGGTCAGGTGACTATCCGTCAGTACATTCTGAGAATTTTTTACTCAAGAATGTTGTTGTGGGTGGAGAATGGAATTTTGCCTAGCCTTGACTCCAGGTGTGAGGAAGAAGCTGTAAGGAGGGTGTAGGACTGGAAAATCCCTTAGGCGCCCTCATTCACCTTTTAATAATTCATTCAGTTATAAACTCATCAATGGCTATGTCAGTCTGACAAACGCAGTTTAGGGAAAAAAAAAAGGAGAGTTTATTTCAGCTTGCTCTTTAAGAAAATAATCTATCATGGCAGGGACTATGCGTGACCAAGGACAGTTCTAGCTGTGGTGGGAGGATCCTGAAGAAGTACATGACATGGAGTCGGCAGCAAGGAAGCAGAGATCGGTAAATAGTTGTTTCTCCCATTCTTGTCTTTTCTTTTCTCTCCTTTTTATTTAGTCACCCCATAGGATGATATAGCCAAGATTCCTTTATCTCCTCATTAATGCTGTTTAGAAACATAATGTGGGGTGAATGGAAAAGGTAAATAAAAAAGAAAGGAAAGGCCGTGATTGCTCCTAGGTATGGTGGAAGATAGAGTTCATTATAGATATGTGAGAGAGCATAGCCACAGGCAGACATATCTAGAAGAGTCCAGAGTGGTCATGACAAGACTGAGCTGGGCCATGTGGGAAGAGGGATAGAAGGAAGGAGAAGGAAGAGAACCAAGTGCAGCCACCAGGAAATACAAAAGGGCTGGTAATCAAAATGTCTAGATTATGAAGATGAGAGTCTCTTGAAGGAAGGGCAAATCAACCTCTGGGCTAGAGAGTTCAGGGTAGAGGACCCAGTGAAATCCTGAGCATTTCTCAGGATGAGATTTTAAGCACAAAAATCACATTGTGTGCTGACATATCTTAGCTAACAGAAGTAGAACTACAGAAGCCTAAGAGCAAGGTTAGCAAGTTCAGTTTGATTGGATTGGGTATTTATTTTTGTTTTGTCAGGCAGGTGGTGCTGCCAACATGCTGACTTCCAATGCATGAATGATTCTTCCATCATGGAATCAGTTGTGCTATTACTGAGGCCTATTAAGCTCTGGGGACCCGTTACATTCCCCACTGGTTCTATGGGCATCAGTCATGGATTCATCTAGGGGAAGATGTTATATAGTCTCTTTAGCACTAATAGTTTAATTGAATTTACTCTGTTTTACATACCTAAGTAGGCAGTTGAGCGATCAGTATCCTATAGGAAGGGCTAGGTGCCAAGGATTAATGGCCTAGCTATGGCTATAGGTAGAGTAATTAACCAAGAGAATCAGGAGAATAAAGGTTTGTACCAGTTTTAGATTCTTGACTTTTTTTTCTTTCCTAAAGGTTATTTCTGACTATGGCTAAAGAATCTTCCCCCTTGCCCCCATCCCACTCGCTCCGACCCTAAAGAACCTTCTTTATCTACACAAGGTCATAAGATTGGAATTTGTGGGCAGGCTCAGATATGAACAAGGGCACAACTTTTCCAACTGTTTGATGAATAGCCCTCCAGGTCTGTTGCAGAACCTCTGAGCACTTTAGGAGGGGAGGTTCCATAAATTTTGCCTTCTGAACATCTTGACATGGTATGTATCTGGCCCTTAGGAGGGCAAGTTGTGGGAGGTTGGTCCAATATTCATTGGTCTTAAGGACATAGTTTACCTGTCTTTGTAGATTATAGGCAAAATGGAGTTTTCAATCAACATTTCGGACCAGGTTTACGGAAACTTTGACCATGAAAACTGGGCCATTGTTGGACTCCATGGAGAGGAACAACCCAAATTTGTTGTAATATCTGGACTCGAGTAACCTGGCAGTTTTAGTTGTTTCTAGATGGGTGGCCTGGTTGAGTTTGGTGACCATTTGTCTTCTGATAATGTCATGGAGTATGGGTCTCTCTCATCTGACAAGAACCACTACTCATTTGGCTCTTGTGTGGCATCTTCACATTTTGCCATTTTGTTTTCTTCCTGTATAAGTTGGGATGTGGAATAAGTTAAGATCAGGCAAGATAGCTACAATATGGAGAGGCCACACTGGTTCTAGGAATGTGTTCTGGGTGGCCATGGCAAATGTATACACAGTATCCTGTATGCAGTGATAGCTTTGCCTTTTCCCCTAGTGAGGTGCCTTTTTGCTGAAGTCACTCGGCCTTCACTGTCTTCTCCAAGGTGACAACTGTGATTTTGGAATACGTGATTTTGTCTTGAACCACACTGTTTCCATTTAGTGTTCACAGTCTTGAGGCCTGTTACAAAGTCCTCACAGACATTTAGAGGACTGAGTCTCCGGGTTGATTCTAAACTTAATCCAATTGACAGTGGAGCTTGACCATCTCAACGAGGTAATGTGTTGATGAGATTAGTGTCTCCTGGATCTGTCCAATCACTTCTCAGAGTTGCTACCAGTGAGGGACCAAGCCTTCAAAGCATGGAGTTTCATGCCCGAATTGTAACACTCAAGTAGCTT
>JADRCD010229722.1:21550-51326 GCA_019843815.1 Montemys delectorum | reverse complement strand
CCAGAGAGAGAGAGAGCAAGAGAGAGGGGGGGGGGAGCCGGAGCCAGAGAAAAAGAGAGAGTGAGCGAGAGCAAGAGAGAGAGATCTAGAGTGAGAGAGCAAGAGATCGAGAAGGGGAGAGAGAGAGGGAGAGGAAGGTGGGGGGAGGGGGGAGAGGTAAACAGGGGTGTTGGTGGTGGAGGTGGTTTTCAAAAGAAAAATCTGGTGACCACAACTCTGAGAGCAATGAATGGTAAGGAGGAGTTTAAAACTGTTTTTCTAATTTTGTGAAACTAATAAAATGGCTGCAGCCGTTGCTAAGGCACAGGAGAAAAACAGAGTCCCTGAAAGCCCACAGGTACTGTGACTCTTCCTTTCACAAAGACGCAGAGAGGGAAACAGCCCCACTGAGCCTTCCTAAAGGGACTGGTCTGCATCCTGAGTCTGAGCCGTACTTGACACTCACAAGACTTCCTGGGGAAGAATGACAAACAGAAAACCAAACGAAAGTACAGAACCATTTCTAACTTATCTAAACCTTTTCAAACCACATGCTTGGGGTGAGGGGAAGGACCACAGAGCTCCGACATCAGACCTTGAAAACACCGAGGACAAAATGTCAATCAAAGCAGTCCTGTTGTTTCCGGTCCCAAGACGATGGAGCTGTAAGATGGAGTGGTCCAGTATGGAGTTCCAGTCACTTGTGACTTCTCAGCCATGTATACATTGGATGTTTCAAAGCCTCAATGCATGTTTTGTATCCTGAAAGTCTGTTTTCACTTACAAAAGACATAAGAATCAAATTAATACTTTATTATCAAACACTATATACAACAGAGGTCGCTAATAATACAGAATTAAAGAACGCAGTTGTTAGGGGTTTTTTTGTGTGTTTTTTTTTTTTTTTTTTTTTTTTTAACATTTTAACTTTTCTTTCCTCTGCCACCCAAGAAAGTACAGTACAAAACAATAGTCTAAAACTAACACGAACTGTTGCCTGGCCTATTAAAGGATACACAGTATCCACTAAACAGACAGATCTTTATTCCCTGCTTCATGTTGCCAAGCCCTTGGCAACCAGGGGCAAAGGTCGCTGGGGTTTGAGCAACTGGGGCTGAGGGGCTCCAGGGCTGCCCTTCCTGTTTTTCCATTGCTTTTAAAACGAAACCAACTACCAAGTTGCACCGACACCCTAAGCCCACAGAGGATTGTAACAACACCACAGAAAGCCACCAGCGCATTTTTTGGACAAGATTAAAAACTGTCTGACACCAATCGTCTTGAAAACTCTGCACAAGCGTATTAGCTAAGATTATGTCACAGGGAAAAAGCATATTGTCTACTGGCGGGGAAAGTTTCTCTTTTTTTCTTTCTTAACTTAATCATCGGTGGCATGGCAGTGAAGTAAAAGGGTCTAATTGCACAGTGGGAAATGAAAGACAATGGCAGAGAGGGCCATGAGGAATTGTTTCATCATTGGTTAGAGACAAATGCTAGAATCACAGAACTCACCATTTCTACAATGACATTAGAACCGCTAATGTCGTTAGGACTAACTGGAATTACCACAGGATCACTTGGTGTCCTTGACTGTAGTACATGCAGTATTATCTTGGTTCTATCCATCAATCTTGGAAGGGATTTTTTTTTTTCTCTGTGTGTCCCTTTACTGAAATCCCACTAACCCACAAACCTGTAACTATTAATAAAAAGAATACATCTGGATATCACTGAGAGTGTGGAGCGCATAAATAAAGGCAAAGGAATCCAATGCTTTGAAGTTCTGTTTCAGTGAAAATGGTGGGTGCCTTCTGTGATGGGACTCTGCTACTCAGAGAAGTCTCAGATGTTGGGGGAAGAGGGGAGAGGACTGACTAACTATATCTTTGAGGCTGGCGACTCCGGTCACATGGTTCAGGTGAGAGCAGACTCCAGTCGCCTCCACTCAAAAGGGACCAGGTAAGTAAGCCCAGCTTACATTCCAACGTGCGTACAACTCTCTAGGGTGCAGTTCGTTCACAGCTGCCTTCCACTCACATATTTTTCTAATTTGAAACCACTCGCAATACTAAGCAATTTCCGATCCATGAAGTCCATCTATAATGTGAACTCTTTTTTTCATACACATCTTAAAAACGAATATATAAAAAATTCCTTATTTTTTTTAAAACTGGAATGCTTTCAATTTTCCACATTACATTATCATTGCATTTACTGACTTGCTTGTTTACAAAGGCATGGTTTCTATTGATGTCGTGCAATAGCAAAAATAGGTTAGATTACCTTTCCATTGGTCTGACACTATTCCCTGTCTAGGCTTTGGAATTTAAAGTTCCTGACACCCCGCCAGGAGAACCCTACAGCTTGTGTTTCCTGCAAATCAGCTGGAACCACCCCGTTGGCCATGCTAAGGTTCTTTAACAGGGTCATCTTATGTTCATTCTTCTGCCCCAAACCCTACTATGTAACAAGATAACCCCCTGTGTTTCTAAATGTATCAAGGGATACCACTTTTTCTCACAAGTTTAAATAGGACAAGCATATATACTCACTCTCAGCATAAAGTATATCTAAATAATGTATTTTCTATTCTAGTGGATTTTTAAAAAAATATTTTGTCAAAGTCTTTGGGACTCCATCTTGTTTATCTCCCACAGATAAACACGTGTTCCCCCTGCGCTTTAGGCTGTGTCAGAAAGGGAAGGAAAGGATATAACATCAACACTTGAATTTCTTATTCCAAACTTTGGAATTTGTATTCCAAATTTCCCTTTAGCCCTCCCAAGTAGTGCTGACTGACTCTCCTGGTGACAGGGGTTTGTGTCTGAGTCCCCTGTGGTCATGGAGCACGGAGCAGAACGTGGGTATCGGGGTGGGGGTTGGGGAAAGGCCACAGCACACTGGAGCTCCAGCAAAGCCAAATCGCATCTCCTCTGGCCAGACTCTCTTTCCTTGTACATATTGTCCCCAGAGGAGTAGCCAAAGCTATTCCACTCTCTACTCATCAACCCTGGCTTGGCAGCCTTGGGGAAGGTCACTTTATTCATAAAAATGCCTCTTTGAACTCCTAAAAAGAAAAAAAAAAAGAAGTTGTAGCACCATGGTGAACTGTATTCAAAGGAAAAAACAAAACTCTCAGGTGTGCACTGCCAGTCACTAAAAAGTTCGAGGCACTCACACCCCCAGCAACAGATCGCTTTCTCCATGATCTCCACACTCCTTCTGCGTTAGCATCCCTGCATCCAACCCTCCCTCTGGGAGAAGAGGCTTCTTCTTTGACACAGCTCAAGTTTTGCGGGCAAAAAAAATGCTCTAAGACAGTCCCACTTGATGAAATAAAAACTAGTGTCTGAACCTTTGAGAAGCCTGCTCACTTCCACAGTCCTAGAGGATGTGGTATATAATATTATGCCTATTCTTAGCTCTGCCCCCTGGACCTGACAGGCCAACACCATGCTCCACACAATCACCTTACTGTCCTGACCATGAAGTTGTAAGTATTGTATAGAAGAGGGCACCCCTCTCAGGCCTGGACACTGCAGGCAGCATCTGCCGCTATTCTTTCTTGTGTGCATATGGTCGACACCCTGAGCTTACGGAGGTGAGCTCTAGTGGAGAATGCACAGGAGGCCAAGACCCGCTGCTGTCACTCTGACAATCTGGCATTTTTATCTGGACTCCATTTAATTGGGAAGGGGTGAGAGGAGTCAAGGGCAAGGGCTAAGGGTAGGGTGGGGTGAAGGGGGCAGCAACTAGTTCACCCCCTACAACCCAAAGTTGTTGCTTAGAAATCAGGCTGAAGGAAAGAAAACAAAAATCTGACATCTGCCAAAAACCAATAACAAGTCCCTTCTTGGGATGAGCAGTTAGGTGGATCTCTGGTGTTCCAAGACCCTGACGTTTTCTGTGACAGGTGACGGGAGGAGACTGTGCTATAATGTCAAAAGCATCGCCAGGAGGAACAGTAGGATTGCCAAAAGGCGGCTGGGTATCCTTGGTGTTTGTGCCGCGTTCTCACCGCGGGATGGCTCGGCTGACTCATGTACGGTGTCATCTGTTCAAATAGAAAGCACACATTCCAATGAGATTTCACATCCTTAATAACTCTCCTGCAGCAGCCTGCTGTTAACAGACCTCGCCACCCTCTGCAAAGTAGGGTAATGAACCTTGTGCCACCATTGACTTTCATGTCTGCATAATCAGTCATTATTTACAGCAAACAAAGGAGAGTCAGGGGAAATTGGACCTCCTTCACAATATTTATATTCTGCCTTGAAACCGAGGGGGAAACTGTGCATACAGTATAATATTCGCTGCAGAAGCTACTCAGATTTGCTACCGGTCAGATGCGCTTTGCACAAACTGGGGAAAGCACCTTTAAGCCTGAAGTACTGTGGGAGGAAATAACATTCTAGAAGAGAAGGAGAAGAGTTCTGTGGGCATATTAGTGGTTAGCCAGACCTGGCTGCTCGTTTTCTTTCTTAGGCATTTCACAGGATTAGTGTTGAATGTTTGGTTGTTTGGTGCCTACGTGTATTTTCAAATGTGAAAAAAAAATAAATGCCAAGACAACGGTATTTTAAATAAACTATATATAATGCCCAGGAAACTTCAGAAATCCCATACCCAGTGGGCTGCCTACAATTAGGAATCAATTATGGTACTGTTTCCATTACAGGCCCTGCATCTCCCAGATTAAATTACTTGAACTTGACTATTCTTATTTTTATCAGGCTGAGGCTTGGCACATAAATTATCAGTGTGGATGCAAATTTTCCTCTAAATAAAATGGATTAAGTGAGTTAAGCTTCTTTTATTTAGCTATAAAGTGTTCTACGAGGCCGCATCTGACTCTGCATCGCCTCCCTGATCTGCATGATTAACAGGCTTAACTTTGAAATGGGAACTTTGCAGTAATTAGTGCCCAAAGATAGATTGGAGGCTTGCCCATGAGCTGTACGATCCTCTAATGTGGCCCATCTCCTTCCTCCCATCTGGCCTAGCTTATGCTTTTAGCCCAGATGACCTCTGGACATGTTTCTGGAGCTGACAGTTGGCCTCTGAGCAGATTTCATTTCGGCATCAGGGGGACTTCCCGTGGGGAGACAAGAATTGCTACTTGGGATTCACTGACAGGGGAATCAGAGAGCAGTAACAAGTAAGACTCCACTATTTGTTCTCAATTATGTAGGCCCCACAAGACAATCCCTAGCATCCTTCAGTGACCTGCTTTGTGCCTCTTAATAGACCGTCCATTACTTTAATCTCATGTATATTCACCTCCCACACATGTTATAATAAGGGTACATTTCCTTACTGGGAGAGTCATACTCTCTATGTCCTAGAGGGAACTCCTTTTTTTGGCTCACACTTTCTGGAAGTTTCTGTTCATCCCCTTCACATCCTATGCGAACTAAGAAACATTCATTCTCAGATTAAAGTCTTCTGCCCCAGAGGGATCTGATCATTTCAGTGGGTCCACTGGAGGAGCCCCTGCAGCCCTTTGTTTAATCTGTTCTCCTTTCCTGGACTTTAGCAAACCTGGAGAGATTGCTTTTAGCTTAGGAGACTAGAAAAGGTTAGGAAGGTAAATCCCGCCCAGCGTAGTCAAGTACATGTGGGCCCTCATCCTTTCTCTGCTCCCTTTCAGCCTTGGTAACGCATTAATTAAATCTGTAGTTAACAGGAGGCAGAAGTAAAGGCCCCTAATAGCCCTGAAATTAAAATCCAAATCACATTCTTAAGAGCACCAATATGGTGTCAATCAAAACAATGGAGCACTTCAGCCTTAATTATAAGAGAGCCATAAACCCTGAGGATTCCACAGCTCATTTTGAAACATCACTTATATTTATACACCTGAAATTACATCACCTACTGGGGTTCTTCTCCACCCTTTTTGCAATGATACATCACTCAATCTCTCTCCTTGTGAAGTTTGGAAATGTACTGTGAAAAAGATCCAAGCTGTACTTCGGTAGTTGGGGTAAAGCATGCAGGTAAGGGCTTCACTGCTTCGCAGCCCTTGCAGAGGCTCAGCAAGGGCTATCCATTATCCCAGGGTCACTCTGTTCAAGGCACAGCGAAGGGAATTTTCAGAATAACTGATTCTTCTTCTAAGTGAAGCATAAGTTTGAATAGATCTTTCAAACCTTGTGCCCACAGATAATCTTTGGAATTAGCATTTCTGAGAGCTGTGTTGTCCATTACTTTAGCCTTAAATACATTTACCTACCGCACACACCACAATAAGGGTATGTTTTCTTACTGGGGAGAGTCATACTCGCCTGTTTTTCCCTCAACTGAGAAAAACCCACTGCATGCTTTTATTCCTACAATATGATGTTCATGAGTTGGGGTTCTGATTAAAACAGGTCCTTGACGAGGAACTCTATACATCACCATCGCCACCCACACCCTTTACCCTGGCATTGGATAAGAAACTGGCTGTCATTTGGATAACTAGGGAGGAAATTTCAGAATTCTAAGTTGAAACTCCTAGTAAAGAAAATAAAAATAAAAATCTATCCTAATCAAAATTAAACCTACATATGAGAGAATGTTCCTCTTTAGAAGCCAAATGGAGTCTTGCCTCTTAGTTACAGGATTCTGCCACACAGGGGTTTCAGTGGCTAACTGCGAACACTAATAATATTTTGGAGCGTGTAACATGGCATATGTCTACCCTGAGATCATCCTGCATCCCTGAAGGTAGGAAACTGGCAGGCAGCGTGTGCAAGCAAACAATAAAGACAAATGCATTCCACAGACAGGTGAATTAGAACACATTGCTGAGAACATGCAGTAGAACCTTTCAGGCTCGCTGGGTCCCTAAAGCCTGTGTGTACATTTAGCACTGGTGGGATCCCTAAAGCCTGTGTGTACATCTAGTGCTGGTGGGATCCCTAAAGCCTGTGTGTACATTTAGAGCTGGTGGGATCCCTAAAGCCTGTGTGTACATCGAGAGCTGGCTAAAGGAGACCACTGTTAATTGAAACAGTCAACAGAGTGGGAAAAGAACAGCAAGTGTGACTGACTGATGGAATTTTCTAGGAAATAAAGAGAAACACTCAAGTCTGTTAACACAATCCTATTTCCAGGCACTGTGGCTCGAACCCCCCTTCATCATGTTAGAGAGGATGCTTGCTGGCAGTCTCTTAAATACACACACACACACACACACACACACACACACACACACACACTTACTAAATTACATGCTGCCAAACTTTTCCAAACTTCTATCAGTTAGTTATATAGTTATAGATTTGGGGCCACTGTGACTTCCAAGTTCTGTATGAGGAAGAACTTGTTTCTTAGAAGACACTGATATATGCTCATATATGAGAGCTTCTTAATGTTGTGTTTTATCATTAGTCAGATTCAAAGGTGATTTTTCTCAGCAATAGAATGGTCCTCGGTACGCTTTGTCATTACCAGAAGTAAAAAGAAAAAAAAAAAAAAAAAGGAAGGAAGGAAGGAAGGAAGGTGGGAGGAGTGGAAGAAGGAAGGAGAGAGAGAAGGAAGGAAGGAAGGAAGGAAGGAAGGAAGGAAGGAAGGAAGGAAGGAAGGAAGGAAAGAAGGAAGGAAAGAAGGACAGAAAACTAAAAACATGAAATCTCTCAGGCCTCTAGACAGATTCCAACTTGCTAGGGAGGCAATTGACTTTCCCTGGAAAATAAGATTGTGAGAAATTCATATCAAAATTATAGTCCTGGGCAACTTTATAACAAGTCTAACCTATTGATCATTCTACTCATGACTTAGTAACAAAGCTAAGAGAGGTCAGTCTTTCCTTTGAACATCTATCCCTCTAGGAGGGGGAAGAAGCTGTTACTATTATCCTAGCAGTGAGAGCCAAGTAAAGTAACTCTGACAAGCTGAGTAGCCCAGGCAGGGTTCCTTGGTCCTGGGAAGAAGAATGCAGATTCTGGAGCTTGAAAGAGCTCCTGTTTAACTTGTTCCCATGGTGGTCATGTCCTCCAGCTTGAAGTCGGCTCCCTTGAAATGTCACAGTAATGCTTCTGGTTTTTCAGGACACAATTAAAATGTCCCCTATCAGCACTCACTTCTTCCTCCTATCTAAAGCAGCTAACTGATCCCTGGGGAGACATTAAGGCCTCCAAAGCTCATTGTACACACCTCTCATTTATGCTCTGGGTGAGACACCCGCCTTAGAAACAGACTGGAGTGTGTAAGGGAAGGCCTGACTCTTCCTGGCAGCTGTCCTGAGGCACAGCATTTACTCAGGCTAAGTGTCCCTAAGGTTCATTGACTGTTATCCCTATAACAAAACTCGGAGGATGAAATGGGCTGAAAACCCTTTAGTTTCTAGAACTATAACAAAGAAAAGTCCTACTAAAAAATGAAACAAACAAACACACAACACAGAGACTTTATCATATCCATAAGGGGACTTACATCTCTTGGTGAAGAAGAAATAATTTTCTCTGTAGATGGTCTCTAAGATGGTCATGGGAGATGGATAAAGAAAACTGTTAAGATCTACATAGGTGGATGGTAGAGTGGAAGACAGGAGCTTCTACAAACTGGTCTGCCACCCACTAGAATGGGTCTGGTTGCATTCCAAAGCCAGGATAAATTCACAAGCAAATGACGGGCCTCTCCCAGTCTACACCATCCACAGTAGGCTATACTCTAAGTGGTTAAATGATTTTTTTTTCTTGAGACAGGGTTTCTCTGTGTATAGCCCTGGTTGTCCTGGAACTCACTTTGTAGGCCAGGGTAGCCTCGAACTCACAGAGTAAGCTGAATATGCTTGGAGGCCTTTACTTTTCAACCCTGATGAGAAAGTTTGACTATGCATGTCAGTGGCATTAAAAAATAATTATCTTTAAAATTTGTTCTGTCTGAGTACTCAAGGATTGCTCCTGGCTCCAGGAACTCCTGCATCTAATTGTGGTGACTACAGGACTGCATGTCTCTAGATCAACCACTCTCAACAACAGGATAAATAATACTGAAGTAAGACATGTTTTTAGATCAGTTTTATTGATACACTAGAGAAACCTAAGGTGTCATGGAATCAGTGGCTATTTTGTGCAGTATTCTCACTGCTTTTATATGTGGATTTGGATATAGTATTAAGAAAAAGAAAGAAAGTTTCATAAACATGTACGGTAGAAGTATTTTCTGTCTTGTATGAAAACAGGCCTTTATGTGCAATGTGATCCACCGACACGCGTGAGGCTGTGGTAGAAGGCAGTGGGATTTTAGTATTCTGGTAGGGCTTCTATATTAGAATAACTGCTTCCAATGGGACCCATGTCCAAGAAAGAAAAGTTATACTCTATCTAGCATGCACTACACAAAATACTGGAGGAATGAGATAGAAGATAAGTAATATTAGCAAGCGGCTAGCAATGGGCGGAGGCAGAAACAACGGGAGCATGCACACATGCAGAGAGGAAGAAAGGAAAACCAGGACTAGAGCATCATCGGAATAGAGATGCGTTGGTTAACAAGAGATTCTCTAAGCATACTAACCTGCTGGTTCTAATGAATTTTCTACTTTGTCGTTAACATCGAAAACACGATCATGAACACCTATAGTTTTCATACAGCTATCTATAACGAAAATAGAGATAACAGCCAAATATGTTAGTGAAGACACCCTTAAACTCCCACTTCCTCTTTTTTTCTTTCTCCCTATCATTTCCTTTTATTAATGTAGAAGATTGTTTTTTACAATCCATGGCATGTATCCACGTGCCAGTTTCATTCCCGTTTGTGCTGTGCACGGACAACAGTCTGAGAAACAACAAGTTAGCAACTGCTGGGTCCTTCGATACATGAAATAAAAAGCATCATGAGGAATGAGGAAAAAAATATAATGGAAAACTCAAACATGGATGTGGATATACAAAACAGGTACCACACACGTCTTGACAGTAAAAATAAATAAATAAATCAAAATGAAACAAAATTTTACCGCTGTGAACCAGACCATAGGATGAAGCATGCGCAATGAGGGGGACCCTCGGAAGCTCTGTCTAGGAACTTACTTGTTGGCCTCACAAAGACTTTGAGCTTTAGGCAGGACCTTCTTCCATTGTCTGGGATTGCAGAGGCTGCAGGTAAGGTGAGGAGAGAGGGCAGAAGAAAAGGGAGAGAAAAACAACTCATCATTCTTTGTTTCAGACATGCAAATAAATGCTCTGCTCATACTCTTGCAGGACATACACTTGTCTGCATCTCGTCCTGAAGTTAAAACAAACAATACTTCCCAGACTGAGCTAAATGCTATAGGAAGGCAACTCTCACATTCCCATCTTCTTTTTTTTTTTCAAAACAATAAAGGAAGAATCATGCAGGAATGTGGTAATCTATAGAAAAATGCGTAGGACTTCTATTTCAAAGTCACTTCCCTTTCACTTGATCTGCTATCAATTTTCTCTACGTCGGGGAGGATAATGCCTGAACTCTCTTGCTTCGGGAACAGCTCCTCAATGGCAGGAAAAAAGAGCCCAGCAGATCCCCACAGTGAGAGTGCTGTCAAAACCAGTAACAGGAAGTTACAAGGCAGACTTCAACTTGACCTACTTCTACTGGGGAAAGCAGACCTTTGTCTGTCCTGAAAGCCTGTCTGTCAGTGCTCTGCAGGTAATTCAATTAGAGGTTTTACTCGGAATTCGGCTGTGCTCTCTATATGGCCGGCTGAGCCCGGAGACTCCACCACGCTGTTGTGAGCACAATATGCTATTGAGAAAGCACCGTGTTGCACCAGCACATTTATCTTCTTTTAATTTTCCACAGAGAAGGATGGAATTAATAAAGTTAGGTTTACTAAAAACATGACAACATGTTTCAAGTTATAAATCATCTGAGGAAGAGACTTTCTTCTCCTACGGATAAGATCACAAACTTTCCCTACTTTTTGAGATTATCTCCACTTGGTACACTTGCAGAGTAATGTCAAAGGGATTCCGAAGGGCGGTCAGACCATCAGCAGCCACATGTGTTTACTAATGTTCTCTAGACATGACAAAAATCACAGAAATGAAGGCCACATACTTTCTTCCCTGTGGACCTGCTTCAAGTGGTTTCTTTGTTCAGCAAAGCAGCTGACATCAATCAAAATGCACATGGCTTAAAACTAGTTGGGAAGTCCTGAAGGTGACAAAGAGAGAGCTGGCATTTCATAAGCCCCCCCACCCCCCACTTCTATCTTCATGTTATTCTTCATGAGGCGCTCAGAAAAAAAATGACTCTTTTTGAGGGGAGAGAGGAGCTCCAAACTTCTGCGTGAGCTCCCTCATTTATGGAGTTACAGGTCCATGCAGATCTCCTGCAGAACTCATGTGTTCAACAGCTAAAGGACATCAGACACTAAAGGCCCACCACGGTCACTACTCAACACCCGCTGAAACTCTTGAGACAGAATACGGAGAAAAGATGCTTCTGGCCCTCTGCATCTCTCTTGCTCTCCCTGACAAGCAGTTAAGAACTGTTAACAGCTGGCTTGGCCGCAGCTAGGGAAACTCCCCCTGCTGACATTAGTGGTGACTAGCGTGTTATTTTGCACTCTGGTTTGATCCCGGAAACGACTCCCTCTCCTGTGGACCTCCACTACAAGTGCACATGCCACAAATACAGCACAGGCAGGTGGCTCCAGTTCCTTACAAAGCCCCAGGTTACCCATTAGTCATGAGAGGTAGCGGGAGAACTACCATTCCTCTCCTCTGAGTTGAGATAAACTTACTGGCTTCAAACTCTGAGCTGCTTGTACCGCATGCAAATGACCGATGTTAACACAAGAGTTCCAAGATACTCAGGCTCAATGCAGTGTCAAATGTATAACTGTTATTATAAGGGTTTTGGGTTTTTGTTTGTTTGTTTGTTAATTGAGGTTTTTTTTTTTTCAGACTTTTACTAAGAAAATTAAATCCAGGACATTAAGTTATTGTAGAGTGTATCAAAGAAACTACATAGAAGCTCATGATGACTATTAAGAAACACTAGAGCACTGTCTCACCAGCTTATAGACAGGGACAAGAACCACCTTGGTTACTGAATAAACTGACTTCTTCTGTGAATTAAAGATCCCAAACGTACTTCTACACAATGGAAAATAAGAGGCTTATTTCCACCAGTCTCTCCCGCCTCCGTTACTCATCTACCCGCGGGAAAGCTCTAAAGGTAATGGGACTGTCCCCATGTGATACTGTTTGACTACTTACTTTAATCCTTTGAAACATCTGTGCACAAAGAATATTCATACATGACACACTCTGAGTTCCTGTGTAAAGTACAGTAGCTCAACACTATCTCTAGTCCAGGAAGTATACTAGGAACTCTACAGCATGGCCAACCTAAGAAGTGGCCTCTGCAAGGCTCTAAGTATCTGACTTCCTTATTTTACACACTAAGACAAAAATTTACAAAAAAAAGAAACCTTAAAAACAATAATAATATAAATAAATAAAAATGTATCTTACCCATTACCAAAATTCTCTTTATATGTTAAAAGTTTTTAAGCTGTGAGATTATAGGTTACTCCATGTTAAGTTTGTGGTTTCTGTACCCCACACTCCTTGGCTTTCAGATGAACAAACACATTATTCCACCTTAAATATAGACAGTTATCCATTAGTAGCCTTGGAGAACACAAGGCAATTTGTTTTAAAAAAGGGTTTTATGCCTGGGCAGTGGTGGCACACACCTTTAGTCCCAGCACTTGGGAGGCAGAGGCAGGTGGATTTCTGAGTTCGAGGCCAGCCTGGTCTATAGAGTGAGTTCCAGGACAGCCAGGGCTACACAGAGAAAACCTGTCTCGAAAAAAAGGGTTTTACTCATTGTGAGGAAACAGAAGGCAGAGGGCAGAACACCAAAACCACAAAACAACATAGTAAATAACATTTGTAAGATTCCCATAAATCAGTGTTGAAATCCAATCCCCCCAAGATCACTTATAAACAAAAGGCAGAGCTATTGGTAAAGCAAGAAATTGAAACCTTCAAATAAGCTAGGTTTCTCTTGAGAGGGAGGTGATGTTAACACTCAGACTCCAGAAAAACATCATTTTGTAAGGCCCACCATTAACTTTAGTTTAGAAAGTCTAATATGAAGTTTTATAGATAAATTATAAATAGTTATATGTACTTTTATCACACCTTGAGCCGTTTTTGTAAACAAACAAAAAACCAACCAACCAACAAACCATAGTCAACAACCAAAAACGGGTAGGGAAGGAAATCAAAGTGCATTCTACATTCCTGCAGCATCTTCAACCATTTCCAATTCTTTCCTAATCCCTGCCCACAGCAGTATCTCTGTGAGATGTTATGGACAGTAAGAAGTCTGAGACACAGCTCCTGCCCTTGCAGCATCTCTGTGAGATGCTGCAGATGGTAAGAAGTCTGAGACACAGCTCTGGCCTTTGTGGTGCAAGTGGCATATCTACTAACCAGACTTTAGGGTACTGGGGTTCACATGAAGAGTCAGCCCAGCATTAGGAAGGAAGCACTCACTTCTTCTGCAAGGGTGCTAATGTCTTATCAGAGGTTCATCAGAAGCTTTAAGGCATTCCCAGGAGACAGTCAGGAGCAAGAAGATTAAAAGAATTAAAATTCCTAAATTCCCAAATCAGAGACATGGTGACCTGTGAGTTATGTACCAGAACAGGCGAATAACCCTACATTGGTCTCATAAAAGCTGTACAGACTTTCTAATAGAAAACTTCAAATTAATTAGAAAGGTGTTAAGATAAACTCAGATTTTTTTACTCATTTTGAGAATAAATATGCACATTTGAAGTCGAGAAGTTAGGAGTAGGGAGAGAGGAATCATTAAAACAAAGCAAGCTTCTCATTCTCCCCTCTTAGTAACTATTTTATGAACCTGTCCATAGGCCTGGTCCCTGGAAAGTACTAGTCAAAACCTTAAGATCTATAATGGAATACAAGCTGGGAGCCTCTGCTTCTCCATCTTTAGAATACATACCATACTGATATGACCATGAGCACCCTAAGTTCCCTTATAATGTCAGAGGCCTAAAGTTCAACGATTCCAGGAGTCTCATTCCCTTGGTCTCTTGGTACTCAAATGAACTTGTCTCAGCATTTAGTCAATGTGACACCTAGGAGGGGCGCCACACTCCTGGCCCCCGGGTTAGTACTGATAAGTGGTGTATTAATATTGCAAGTGCAATATTCACACCTCAGGCCACTATTGATCTATCGATGGAGATAAAACAAAAAGTACACTGGCATCGGACTTGATGCAGGCAGCGTCTGCAATGGTTTTCAATGTTCCCACTAAGCTTCTATGCAATCCCTTGTCTCCTCTCTGTAATCCCATCCCCCTTAAGGGTAGGCTGAGTTTAGTTTCCTTCGCCTAATGAACAGGACGCAGCAAACGTTAGGGCTTGTCACCTCTGTGATTCTGTTGTAACAAGCTGCTGACCTCTTTCTTGGCAATGCTCTCCTGTACCTGTACGTGAAGCAAGGCGGCATACTGTGAGATCCACAATAGAGAGAACCATGCAACAGGGAATGATGAAGAGAACAGGAGACACTGAAGATCCTTAGAAAACACATGGGAAACCGAAGCTTGCGAACCATCATGTGAGTGTGTGTGTGAGAAAGAGGGTCCTTCTTAGCTGAGCCTAGAACTCACTGTGGCTTTGGGAGCTGACCCTGGATTACTGGCTAATTCGGTTATCTTAGACACAATTAGACAGCTGATATAAAGGTTTTACAAACAGACCAACGTGATCCTAGTTTTCTCATGGTAGCATCTTCTGCTTGTGGTCAGCTCTGCCCTTGCTCCACAGAGCTGCTCACTTCTCATTCCGCTGCTTTGCCTGGGCAATCGGCTTGCTTACTAGTTTGTACTTCGAGCTACCATTATAGGGCCTCTTGAACCGATCTGAGAGATTGGTAATGCTAAGTGGCTGTTAAAGAATACTTGCTCCTGTTCCAGCATCTAAACACCATGTTTCTTTTTCCTTCTCATGCAGTTGAGTTTGTTTTTCCTCCAAGAGGGAAAATTAGCGTGATGCCTCAGTTCAACTCCAAATTCCTGGGTGGAGTCAAGGAGTTTTGAAATAAAATGTGAACTTGGAGCATGAGAGAAAGTGTTTCCCAGCAAGTCTAGGGAAGAGAACAGAAAGGCGAGCTTTAAAAGCATCTTAAGTAAAAGGACTTTTAAAAAATAAATTAAAAATTCTATGATTATTCAGAAACACCTATTAGTGATCCTTTATACAAGCCATCACATTGAATGTGAACATTATGAAAGTTCAGGCTGCTCCGAAGTCCTTGGTAATCAAAGCAAATCATCTGAGACCCAAAGCCTGTCAGACGAGGCAGGCTCTTGGTTCTTCCAAATCTTCAGGTCCATTCCTGTGCTCCGTGGTCATTCATCTCAGTCTGACTTCACTCAGCCCCTAACCGTCATCCAAAGGCCACAATCTCCCTTTCTGAATCCACATCAATCTGGACACTCTGGGAAATTTTACTTCTAAGTACAGCCAACTACGTTCTTCTCTTTCACGGCCTGAGTACACGTGTGAGCACAGCACACACAGCACAGGTCTCAGGCCTGGCTTCTCAATCTGAGCAAGTCAAAAGAAAAGATAGGCTACTAGCTGTTAGCAGGGCAAAGCTTTTTCCCCTGTAGGTTTTTCATGCAGTTCAACATACAACAGAAATATGTGCAAATTAGGTAGGTAAAGCCACATTATTCATTACACATTATTCATTCAACAATAAATGCAAAAAGAAAAAAAAATCCCATTTTAATCCAGAGTGGGTACTGGAAATGTCTCCCAGAACTTAATGGATGAATAAAATCCATTCTGTGTATGTGGGGAGACTGTGGGGAACAGAAGCGGTGGGAACCAGAGACAGATTAACCTGAACCATGCGCACTTCTCCCAAAATGGTTACCAGACACACAGAGTGTAAAAATAAACAAATAACCCAAACAAACAAACAAAAACTCCAACAAACAACAGAACAAAACAAAACAAAATTAAAAACCAGTTAGGCCTCTTCTTAGGGAAGAATAACAAAGCAATAATTTGTAACTAATTACCTATCTTTTTTTTTTTTTAAAAAAAAAAAACTATATTCAATTATCATATTAAAAACAAAACCTAGCAGTTAGAATGGAGTATATCTCACCTATTATAGACCAGACTTAAGAGAGGAATTTGTGTGACCTGGGCTTGAACCCAAGGTCTTATGCATGTTAGGCCTGTGTTCAACCAGTGAGCTATATACTTCTACCCCAAAGGCCACCTCATTTCAATCACAGCCCTTGGTTTGTGGTGCTCACGATGTAAGAGCAACCACAGGAGCTACCTAATTTGTCAACACATTTGTCCCCTTGAAGCCACAGTGTCTCAGGACTTATGTCATCGACAAGTCAAGGTCAAGGCCCAGATATAAAAACTGGAAAGGAGGTTACTGAGTCAAGAGACCTTGGAGACATTCAAACTAGTGTATGCATATTAGATTCTTCAATATAGCTTTGGGGGGTTGTTCTTTTATTCTAACTGGAAGGTGGAAAGGGATGTGTTTCCCACAATATAACAAGAAAGACCTAAAAGACACATTCTCTAAGTTAAAACTTGGTTTCCACACCAGGAGGCTGCAGGGGGAAAATAATTAAAAGTTCAGAGTAAAGGAGGGGAAACCCAATTCCAGCTGGATAGCTTCTGAAGGAAGAAGGTGAAAGTGGAAGGGAGGCTCCGCCCATCTCGCCAGGGCCCTTGACCTCCTTCCTAACCCCTGAGGCCAACTTCTCGCCACAAGCTAGCTTAAGTGGTAGGCAAATTCCAGCAGCCAAGTCTCAGTAGATCAATTACTATTCTTGGGAAAAATAAATGACTAAGACAAGGCCTGTCCCACTGATTTCTGGAAATAAATAGAGCAAAGTTATCCTTGTGTACACATTTATATGATATGAAAGAAAATTTCTATTGAACTTTCAAAGTTCAGTGACAAGCTGTTTCCACTACAGAGGGCCTCCAGCGTCCCTTAGGTATTGGTCTTTACTAAATTATAAGCAAAAAATAACCTGGAGTTTGGAGTATTCTTTTTTTAAATGTCCCTAAAAGCAGCATTTCAGTTTAAGGAAAATTTGTTTTACAACAGTTTAACTAACCCCCAGACTGTGACTCTAGACTTGAGCCTCCCTCAGTGAATGAGAAAATCCACTTAGCCACAGAAGGGAAAGACGGAAAAGACAGCACTTAGGTAAGGACCCTTTAAAATCACTAGGCATAAAAATAAAAAATAAAAAATAAAATCACTAGGCATGATGATCTATTCCTTTTATTCTTAGTTGTTGGTCTGAAGCCATTGAACAGCTTTGAGCAGATAGAACAAAGCTGGTTTTCTATCAACAAGCAGTGTCCCAGCCAGTCTCAGAAGGAGTCGTACTCCAGGCATCTGCACTTAAGGGGCTGTCCATACCCAATGGGCCAGATGCCTCTCTCCCTCTCCCTTGTGGTAACTTTGGTGAACCTCCTATACCAGATAGGCATTATCTGATAGTGATAAGCAAGCAAAAGCATGATCAGCAGAGTCATTAGAAAAATATTCTGTTGCTCGAAGCATGTAATAATGAAAATGACAATAGCAAAAGCTGAGACCGAAGGCAGAGTGCCTGGCATCTCACAAGAGGGACGAATTATACTTCTCTGCAGGTCCCTTAGATACCTATCACCTATCAATGCACCCATCCATTTGTCCATCTATCCATCCATCTTCCCATCTACCCTCCCATCTACCCATCCATCCATCTATCATCCACTTATCTATCTTCCTATCTACCTATCTATCAGAAAGACTGTCAGTACGGTCCTCTAGTCATTTGCTGTATTAACAGAAAGAATGCTATTCTTGAGAAGCACGAGTATAGTCACTAAGCTAATACATGTCAAAGAAGTTCTCATAGCAGTGTTACTATCTCTTGAGCTTCCTATGATCCCTCTCACACCCGACACCTGTGGTAAGGGTCCTAGGAGAAACAGGGTGTAGTGATTTCAATGCAGGCTCAATGATGCTCAGCTTTCTCTCAGATTCATGCCTTCTGACCTTTCCTTGTGGCTTTGAGCCAGCTGCTTAATCTGTCTATGCCTCAGTTTCCCAGTGAGCCTCCCCTTCTGAAGAGATTTAATTATGACCCATGTTAGAGGGCATGCAGAGCTTTGTAATTCACTTGGGAACTCGGTGTTCTCACCCTGCACATCTAGAATATTATTTCACCAAAGACTGATGGCTACCCATTTGCTTTACTCCTTCCTTAGCACACTACTAATTTATTTATTCTGTGTGTGTGTGTGTGCGCATGTGTGCATGTGCCCACACGTGTGCCACTGTGCACTAAAGTTATGGGTAATCCTTAGCGAACAAGAAACAGCAGTAAAGAACCTCTTGCTTTTGAAAAGCAAGAACACTGAGTTCGTTTGTTTATTTCCAATCCATTTTTAAGTTTGTGAGCATGCTATTAAATTAGGGGCAAACAAAAGATGGAACTATGAATTCCCAAGAGAAGCAGCCAGGCTGGGCACTCAGGCTGCCGCCTTTGTACTTGAAAGGCTTGGACCAGAAACAACACCAGAGAAATCAGCCAGAAGTGTCAGACACAGGCACCTCAGCATGTCCTCACCTGCCAGGGTGGTGGACTACATTGTCAAAAATCCTTTTGAAAAATCTTGGTGACTACTTATCAATGAATTCTTTACTTATTTTTCTTTACCAGAGGACCATGTTTTCCATATCTATTCCTCCTGATAGGAATAAAGGTGGTGTAGACATGAATACCCCTTGGCTTGGGCAATAGGGCTACTAATGAAACGCAAGTCAACAGTGTTCATCTGACAGGCTAATTTTACCTAGGAGGGAGTTGTTTACATACCAAGATTGCACAGTTTATTTCACATTAAAAAAAAAAAAAAGGTTTATTGGGTGGGATTTTTATGTTGACATAGTAACAAAAAAACAAAGCCTGGGGTCTAAGCTCTAGTTCACTCTGATTGTGGGTTCCTGGAGACATTTCCAGTAAGGACGGCTGCATCCCCATCTACCAGCCCAGAGCGGAGCAGCTATGGGCTTTCATCATCTGGTCCTGCCTTGACATTCTTTTCTATCTCCCCAACTCTTTCTCCTCAAGGCTAGTCCTGACAACATTACCTCCAATAAAATTGTCTTCTAACCCACATGACCTTTCCCTTACTTCTCAAAAGTATATACCCCAGCCCCCGCTGTCTCTGATGCTCTTCTCTGATCTTACAGCATCTGTGTGTCTCCTTGAGAATATATATAACCCGTTCTGTGGTTCTGTGTTCCATTAGAACAGGATATTACATCTTTTCTCTCTTATTACAGTTCCACAAGAACAGGGGCTATGCCAGGTGTTTGGAATTGTGGAATCTACTATGTTCACAGTGAATATTCAATCCAGATACAAAGATGAGGCTAGGGGTTAACAGAAGCCTAGCCTGCAGCAACGTATTGCACTGGTCATCCATGAAGCAAATAGAAAAGAAAAGAAGGGGGAGTGGGACTCTAGGAAATGGTCCTCAAGTAAATTACAAGAGAACAAATTCTTTCTTCTGGATTGTGTCTCTCCTTAGCTACATGCTGTTTTTTAGGGAATGACCTTAAAAACTACAACATCGCCAGAGACTACAGAGATGCACAGAACTCAAATGGGTAGGATGTTAAGTTCTTTAAGTATGTGGTCCCAAAAAGTAAGTGAAGGGATCGGGGGTATTTCTAAAGACAACTGGGCATTGAATCTAAAGGATAGAGTGGGTAAGAAAAAGGTTGCAGACTCTTCTAGTGAGCAGAGGAATAGAAAGCAAAGTGATCTAGAATCCAGTAGCCATGTGCTTCTTGCAGAAATGTCAAAAGTAAAGGTGAAGCTGGCAATGCAGGCCACAGCTGAGGGGGTAGCCGGGCTGCACTCACTGAGAAGCAGCAACAAGCTAGTTCAGATATCATATCAGGTTGTGACCTCAGGAATTCTATAATGGCCCTTTAATCTATTACACACACACACACACACACACACACACACACACACACACACTCAGACACAAATATGGAACTTTAGGTGGTACACACCTATCTGCCTTAGTACTTGAGAGGCCTGTACTCTCAACAACGCAAGAGGGCCTGGAATTCAAGGTCATTTTTGGCTACATAGGGAGTTTAGGCCGTTAAGATCCTGTCTCAAAAATAAAAACTAAAATAACCAAAACCATGTGCCAATGAGGAAAATTATTTAGAGTTGTGACAAATCTGAAATCTTAGGTTGAACGGTTTGAGACGGGGAGCCAGACAATCGACATGCTTTAAGAAGGTGAAGAGTCTATTTTCAAAGGTGGCAGAGCATATGAGATATTTTCCAACATAAAAATCATTAAGAAGGCATATGCTAGTTTTGCCTCTGGAATAAGATGGGGAAGAATTACTTTTCAAAATTTATTAACTTTGAAATCAAACAGCCAACTTTCAATCCAAAGCAATACTCAATTAAATTTTATATGAGTGGAAGCTACCTTTCTGGCTCAGCATGGGCACATGGCCATAATCTCAGGCCTTGGCAGCGCAGGAGACGCGAGTGCTTCAAGTTCTAGGTGTCAAGTCTGCCAGGGCTACTTGGTCTCCGTCTCAAAAACACAAGAAAACAAATGAAAAGAGAAAGGGCCTTAAGAGTTGGCTTAGTGGGCATAAAGATCTCCACACTATGTCAGGTCAATGGCCTCGGTTCACTTCCTGACACTCACGTGACAGGAGAGAACCCAACTCCCACATGTTTTCTGACCTCTATATATGTGCTACAGCATACACTTGTGTGTGTGTGTGTGTGTGTGTGAAAACGGAATACCTTTTTTTTTAGAGAGTAAAAGCTACTTTCCTGTCTATGAGCAGGTCATGCTGCATGCTGCCTCTGCTTCTGAGGAGACTGACTGAATTGTTACCTACAGAGGAGCCTTCTATAGTCAGCCAGCTGAAAGCTGTCTCCACTTTTCACTCCCCCAACCCCCATTCCAACTCACTATAGGTCCCACTGTGACTGAATGGCTTGGTTTCTGGTTTTTACCTAATTCCCAATTAAGTTGGGAGCTCCAAAAGTTGAGAGCAATTTGGTAGTGTTGTTTATCTGACACAGGGTCTATTTTCTGATACACCAGGAAGTTTCTGATACCAAACATAGTACTTGGCATAAAGCAGGCACCCCAGCTGGGCAGTGGTGGCACAAGCCTTTAATCCCAGCACTTGGGAAGAAGAGGCAGGCGGATTTCTGAGTTCGAGGCCAGCCTGGTCTACAGAGTGAGTTCCAGGACAGCCAGGGCTACACAGAGAAACATTGTCTCAAAAAACAAACAAACAAACAAACAAACAAACAAAACAAAAACAAACAAAAAGCAGGCATCCCAAAGTATTTCTGAAGGAATGGGAAAATAAGTGAAGTAAAGGCAGAATGAATCAGAAAAGGTTGCCTGCGGCGAGTTCAAAGTCCTGGGAGCTTCAGACGAATTCGCTGTGTTCCCCTCTCTGTTAATGTTGCTTTTATGTCCTCACAAACCTACCGCGCAGTCTCATCAACGGTAAGATGAAACCTTCTCCCACTTTACTGCTGCCTCGAACTTTTGGAGAGATTGATTGACTGCCTGCTTTGCAGGAAGCCTAGTTTAGCAAGCAGATAATGCACAGATGTTAGCAACATGGATGGTAATAGGTGAATAAATAAGGCTTATACCTTTACCAGGAAGTGTATTAAATAAGTCAAGGCTGTGCTGTTTAGGGGGTTTAGTACGCAAAGCTTGCAGAAAGGAGAAAACAATTACGATCCTTCAGATTATATTTCTCTTTCTTTTCTTCCCTTTTTTTTTTTTTTTTTATTTTCGAGGTTAACCTAAAACAAGTATTCTATATAATTATATGTTTATTAATTTATATACATGTGTAACAACTGTGGTTAAAGACAAGAAGGCATTGAATTTGGGAGGAAGAGGGCTGGACATGGGAGGGTAGGAAGGAATATGTAATTATATACTGAAATTTTTTAAAAATCGTAAAAAAGAAAAACAAGTATTCTATACATCAATGGTGATGTGTTATTAATTTTTAAGCCAATTGTTTAATACCAGTGTGCTGTTTATGTCCTAAGGAATCATTTCTGTTTCAATGTTGGCCCCACGTGTTGCATAAAGGATATTTGTTGCACTCTGTGTCATTTGGGGGAGATTTTTACATTTCCTCTCTTTTGTGGAAGAAAACTCCTGGGTCAACTTATCTTTTTAATCTAAGAGGTCTCGGTCGAAATTGGCTTTGAAGTTTGTTAATTACAAAACTCAACAGGGGTTTTTCCTTATGTGGTATAAGTCATATTTCTTTTCATTAACCTCGGTTTTGGAGGAGATTAAAAAATCTGAAAAGAAACAACTTAAAAACTGAAGAAAAGCTGCTTCCCCCGTGATCCCGTCAGACACTTCAAGTGCAGTGCCCCCCCTCCCCTTTCTAATTGCAATCTGTGGCTTTGGGAAGGAAGGTCACATGTGTGCATGGTGAACTTCCTAGCTCCACCATGTTCTGGGGAGATGAGAGATCGGCACATTTTTTTCCACTTTCTGTATTGGGAAATTTGATGTCAAAACCTGAGTAACAAGGAAATCTGGATTCTGAAGGGCCATCCTGCCAGCTGTTTTTTGCAGGGCCAAGCCACTGGGTTCGCAGCCTGTCTTTACCAGGCAGCTACAGGGAAGATGGCCCTCCTGTAAGTGTGCGCCTTTGTTATGAATATGGAACAGATGGAGCCAAATCTATCTGCTCTGTAGGAACAAAAACACTTACAACCCAGCGCTCTCTACTAAAGACTCTACTTAGTCCTTTATACCAGCGGCTTTCTGAGCACTGCTGTGAGGTTTTGACTTTATAGAAAAAGACACTTCATAAAAGCAATAGTTCTTACTCTAAACCAAAGTGGCCTAAGAAGTAAAGAAGATGAATACACGCTTTCAGCCACGGGGATCCTTGGAGATATGCAGATATTCAATTAGGTGTGTGTGTGTGTGTGTGTGTGTGTGTGTGTGTGTGTGTGTGTGTGTGCCTGAGCGCCCGTGCAAGTGTACATGTGTGCGTTGTATAAGATAGTATCCAATTCTGGTAGATGTCTGCACTGAAACATGGACATATAGAGGAGAGCGATGAAGATGTCAGGTTTCCATTACAAGGATGGCATCTAATTGCTCTAGCATAATAAAATGCCAGGATTTAATTTTCTATCTATGTCTGTAAGGCTAGTAAGGGCTGTCTTGCACAAAATATATGACTATGCACAACAAAATCACGCGGGTAAGCATAATTAGTGATTAAGACTGTACCACAAGACAGAGGCTGCTCTGAGGAGTGTTTGCCATGAAAAGCAGTAATGATCACGCTCAGCATCATGCCGGTTTGCCTTCACACAATGAGAGATGGAAGTATTACAGGTAAAACCATGTACTTAGTTATCCTGCTGATGAGCCAAAGACACCCAAAGGCCACCCTTATCCTGTGCTGCTGTTGATATGTGGGCCACAGGCTTCTGAGGGCAGACACAAAACTGTACGGGCACCTCCCTTAGACAGCAACAGGGAAGGGAGGGTCTGCCTCATTTTCATTACATTTATTATACGGGTACATTGAAAGTCTGGCTGCCTCTTCGGAGATAATTGAAAAAAGAAAGTCTGTGGCAGGATGCTTTGATTCTGACTAAATCAAGTCTTCGGGCAAATTTCTCCCCGCCAGTGGAAGCACAGCTTGCCTCAAGTCGTAACCTTTGTGGGAGGAAAGGAGCTGGCCTTGAAGCAGATCATGGAGCAGATGTTTTATGCCAAATCAGAGTCTGGGGATGCGTAGGCTACTGCAAATAAAACTCTTCTTCTGTCTGTTCAATCATCTCAATTCCCTGCAGTGTGAAATATGAACTTGCCAACAAATGGCCAGCGTGCTGTGCCTCACAGCAGGGGGGGAAAGTGCCACAGCTGTGCCAGAGACTGGAGAACTCTGGGCGCGCATGACATGTTCATTAGTCCCCTGGATGGCTAGGGCCTGATCCAGGCAAGTCTCCAGAGCCATGCACAGGGAAACAGAAGTAGTGGCTACTGTAACCCCAAAGGATTAAAGACCAGAGAAGCAAACCCCAACCTCTTTGATAGCCTCAGGAGGTTAAAGACAAGAAGCCAAGGGCAGACCTTCATTGGTACACATAGGAAAAAAAAAAAAGACAAAAGAGGTCTGCCAATGGTTGCAGATTTCCCCTCCTGACTTTACCAAGAGACTATTCTCTGAGCACTGAAATATAAAATAATGAAATATATTTTTAGCCTCAGAACATGTATGAGAGATGAAAATATCTTAGATGCCCTTCTGTGTACCAGAGAGATAGACTTGTGTACTTGACTGGTTCACCTGTTGCATGGAAGTCTAGCAGTAGACTAGCTTTCTAGTTTACTCTACTCCTAGTTTCACAATGAAGAAACAGGGAATGTATCTAAATTAAAGTAAAATTATACCAAGGGGATTCAATGGGAGGTCCTCTGTCTGTAACACACAGAACTCACACATTCAAAACACTCTCATGACTCAACTCTAGAATATGAATATATATATATATATTCTCCATAATCAATTATGAAAAAGGTTACTCATATGCTTTCTAGTGCCATATTCTTTCACATTTTAATCATGAGCTCCCTAAATAGAAGTCATTTGCATCTGTAAACATTCCTTGCAGTAGTATTTAGCAATATATTCTCTGTGTGCAAAGTAATTTGGGAAAAAAGAAAGAAGTGTGTGGGTGGGGGAAGGCAATGGTTAGACACAACCATCAAACAGAACTGAAAAAAAAAAGGGGGAATTAGAGACCAGAGAAACCATGCAATCCCTTTATGGAATTCCTCTTTGAAAAAAAAAAAACAAAACAAAGCAAAACAACAACAACAACAACAACAACAACAACAACAACAAACCGCTTGAATTATCCCAATTTTAAAATAGCCCAGAATCACAGAACTTATTCTAGATGACGGATTTTAGAGCTGCTACTCATATAATCTAGTTTGTGATCTAAATCATAAGGGCTTTCAAGAGATGAAATGAGTCTGAAATAATGTATTACTCTGAAAGGAGGCCAAATAAGTACACATGGTTCAAACTTGCAATGACACACGATTATCACAGCCAATGGTGACTTCTCATTAGCCTGGCCTTTCTAAATGAATGTTGTAGTCAATAAATCTGTCACAGAATGGCCACAAATGATTGTTTTAAGGAATTAATAAGAGGACTTATATTTTTATTTTAAGATTCTTTTTGGCACCAGTTACCCTCACATATTACTTTTTCATAATGTTTCTTTTTCTCCATTTAACTGGACCACATACAAATTAGAAACATGAAATTATTTCTTAATTGACTTGGAGCTTTGTGGGAGGGAACCACATTGCAGGACACAGAATACCAATAATATTTTTACAATAGTTATCATTTATCTCCTATTTCCATGCACTAGGCACTATGCCAGATTTATTAAATTTAATCCCCAGCACATCTGTTTGAAGTAGGTATTATTCTTATTGTAGGAGTGAGGAGACAGAGGCTTAGAGTAAGTCGCTAGCTAATGTCACACATAGCCAAGTGTGTGGAAGAATGGATATTCAATTCCAAGTCCTTTTGGTGCTCCAACTATACAACTTCAGTTTAGAGTATAAATCATACCTTTCTTCATGGTTTCCCTTCTTCACATGTTTGTTTTATAACTTTCCAGAAGCTCCGAAAAGTTTTTTTGTTTTTTGTTTTTTGTTTTTTTTTTTAAGGCCATGGGGAAGTTAAACCTGGTAGAATTTGACTGTATAATCTTCAGGGGTAGTAATAGGTCCCACTGGGAAAACCAAGCAAGTCTTGCCTGCGGAGACACATTCTCTACAGATTTCCTAATCAAGTGCTTGTCATGAAAGAGCCTTTAAATATTCCAAGGCCATAACTAATATACACCCAAGTATATACATGTATCATGGTAGGAGAAACTAGGAACCAAATACTCAGTAAGTCAATATTACAGAAGAGTCAGGGGAGGAGTGGTGACAAGACTCAGTATGTGGTGATACCATTTGCTTCTGCCAGGCCTGATGAACTGTATTCAACCCCGGGTACCCACAGGGTAATAGTAAACTCCTTCAAGTTGTTCCTGACCTCTATCTGTACACCTTGACATGCATATGCACACCCATACACATGCATGCAAGCACACAGGCACAGCTAAGTGAAGATATAATAAGTTAAGAATATTAAAAAGAAAGATCTCGCCCATGGAAAGTAACTTCCTAGGCTAGCCTTGCTGCCTCTGATGTCAGGGTACACCCTTGAGACTGGGGAGCTCTTGCCTGCTATCCATCTGGAGCCATATGATTGGACAGGAGGAGAAGCAAACGAACATTGCAATGGCCTAAGAAGTAACATACAACACATAGAAGGAATCTCTCTTATCCAAACGCTTCCTTGTAGATATGTGTGTTGGGAAGAGGTCTGCTAACCTCGTACCCAACTGCCTATTTACATACAGAAAGGTGGAGGCCTCTCCCAAGTCTTGGAAGCTACAGATGTAGAAGAAACACCAAGTTACTTTAAATTCAGCAAGAGTGTGATTACTGATTAGCTGCAGCACAAGTGCCTTTATATCTTTCTCTGTTTGTTTTTCCCCAATGATGATATTTGATCAATGAATGTCTTATTCATTGGCAATTACAACATTTTTTCTGCACCATCTCCCATTCTTCCCTTTAATTGATTAAGTACACAGTTACCATGCAATTAAAGAAACAAAGGATCTGTCCTAGTCTGGACAAGTAGACAAAAGTTCAGAGAGATCCCACCCGAAGAAGGTTGGGTAAGCTATTGACCTATTTAAACCCTGCCTGGCTCCCATCAGAGGAGAGTGAAGTCCCAGGAACTTGCTGTGGTTCATCAGGACTAAGTCACAGACACTTATATATGTTTTATGCTCTGAATAGATTCACAGGGGCTCTCCTCTGTCCATGCTGCTCCACCCAACCTTGAGAATTTCCTTGGGGAGAAGTTAGGCACATAGCTCCTAAGACCTCTGCTGTGTTCCTGTCACCACAGCCTGGAAAATTCTCTTGCCAGAAAGAAACAGGAATGGCTGCTTTATTTCTTTTAGGTCTCACTCTTGGTGCTAACTTCCAGAGAGGCCTTTCTTGACCACACAGTACAAGATATTTCACACATATGAATCTCTCTCTAATTTTTCTCATGCACACACATACAAACACACACAAAATTTCGAATTTATTTGTTATCCTTTTACAGCCCTTTCCCCACTTTCTATTTCCAGAGGTCCTATTATTCCAAAACCTTTGACCATTATTATTTTTCTGTAGAATTCACAGAACTTGAAATACAACCTGGCCAAATGTCTGTTAAATGAAGTGGAGAAGAAAAAAATAAATAAATGAATGAAAGAAAAGGTCATTCAAAGAAAAATGCATGTTTGTTCACCGATCTATTACAAATGCTTAAAAGAAATCACATCTGGAGTATAAAGAATTTCAAATATAAATATACATGCACATATACACACATATATGTATATCAAATATATATATTAGGCACCTGAAGTTTATGCAGTGCTATTAGATTTTTTTTTTTTTTAGTTTTTTGGTGTTATTAGATTTTTGTCTGCTATAAACATAAAAGTAGTTTATTAGTCAAGATAGAATGGGAGTTTTCCTCACATGCAATTAAGAAGCACTAAAAACACATTTATATAAAGTACCTTTGCAAAAATTACTAAGGACCTGATAGTTGTTTAAGGTGTTACCAAGGAAGATGCAGAGGTATGCAAAATATCAACTGGGACTGAGAAGGGTTTAATTTTTTTTCTCAGTGGCCTGTGCTGGCAATAATGTTGCCAACACTGAGCATCTCTGAATCCTGACACCACCTTAAGCTGAAATTACCACATTATAAAAATCAAGTATGTCAGCCGACCTAGCTCAGTCACTTGGAAGGGTAGGGCAGAGGAGGTCAGAAGAGGGATGACTAATACCAAGGATAGTTGAAATGGCCACATAGCAACTCTATAAGCTACACATACACACACACACACACACACACACACACACACACACACACATACACACCACACACAGAGTCATACAAGAGTTTAATTGCAGTTACCCTCCATGGGGGATAAGGTCCTTGTTAGAAGACACAGGTTGCCAGAGAAAAGCCCGGTGCCCACAGTAGGACCTCTCCCCTCAAGCTGTTGGTCAGGGATGTCCCAAAGATTTCCCCAGACAATGCAGGCTACTGCCATGGTTCTTGATCTCTGAACAGAACTTGATTGTGAGACCCTGCTGCTGAAGATTCCATATACTTTGGCTACAGGACATTGGGAAATAAAATCGGTAGTGAGCAAAACAACTTCTCCCTGCTAGATAGCCATCGTAATAACTAGAAAGTGCTAAGGCTACTGGAGGCAAAGGGCATCATCAATCTTCTCCAGCTGTGAACCCCATAAAATGCAATAACGAAAGAGCATGGTCAACAGATGCCCCTGAGCAATGCTATGGGGATGGCCTACCACACTCTGATTGGATTTAGGGCCCATTCCACAGGAGGGAACATATGCCTGGTACTGTAATTCTGCCCAAGAACCCATGTTTGGGAGCTTACAGATTCCAAAGCTAACCTACTACTATTATTTTGCTGAATGGACAAAATGTCAGCATGCCCTCTAAACTAGTATTTCTATATTCATGATGAGTATAGCTCTCAGACACAATCAGGTTTCTGCATGCAGTGGGCAGAGGTGCTGGATGCACAACTGATCATAATGTAGAGAGTGTTACTGGAGTCCTCTGGCACAAATGAGAGAGAGAGAGAGACTTCTACATCACCAACACTTAAGACTCAGAGACCATCATGGAAGAGGGAGCATAAAAATTATAAGAGTCAAGAGTCAGGAAATACAGGAGCCAAACAGTGTCATGTAGACACGGCAAGACTAGTCATGACCTCACAACACCTCTGATTGTCTTCACAAGATCGAGTCAATCAGGATGCTAACATGGAAGGGGAGGGGCTCACTAGCCTCTACTCTTAACAGAGAGACTGACTACTGATGGCATCTGGAGAAGCGTAGTCAGTTTTCTCTAAGGGCATGGCCCCTGGTAGATTCACCTCGTCCTAGGGGCTAGTCCACACCTATGAGTATATGCATAGTACAAATTGGCTTCCTAGGGTTAAAAAAAAAAATTAAAAAGAATAGAATTAGGCTGGGGTCTAGGGGTGGATCCTGGAGGAATTAGAGCTAGCAGTTGGAGGTGAATAGGATCAAAACAGATAATATAAAACTCTCAATTAGGGAAATGTTATATTAAAAAAACTAAGAAATTGGAAGTGGATCAGTAAGACCCATCAGTGACCCATCACTGAACTAAGGCACTTGTTCCCAGAACCCAGATAAAAGAAGCCAGTCATGGTGGAAGCACCTTGGAAATACCAGTTCTGGGGTGGTAAAGAAAGGTCCATCTCTATGGCTCATTGGCCAGATGGCCTGCCTTAGCAGGTAAGTTCCCAGACCATGAGAAGCCCAGTGTCAAAGAGCCAGGTGGATAGCCTCTGAGGAATATACCTGAATGACCCCTGGGCTGTGCCTGTGTGCACAACACAGACACACACAGTCACACACAGTCTCACACACACACACACACACACACACACACACACACACACACACACACACACAC
>JADRCD010229722.1:5337-21540 GCA_019843815.1 Montemys delectorum | reverse complement strand
CACACACACACACACACACACACACACACACACACACACACACACACCGGTAAGTAAGTAACTAAGGAGAACTTCACCTCAGTGTCTTTCCCTGAAGACAGCATGCTCTGGGGAAGGACCGGGAGCAATGTTCTGACTAGCACACTCTTAGCAAAAGAAAAGATAAGTTATCCAACTCCCTAGGACAAAACTGGAGCCAAGAGACCATAGCCCAAGCCACTCTGCAATAACAAACAATTTATGAGGAGTTAAACGCTTAATGAAATTGCTACAAGACACCTCTGCTGAAAATTTGTCAAACAGTTTGGCTGAACACTTTATCTGCTGAACATACTTCTGAGAGCATGTAAAATCTGTGTGTATAATACAATGATGTCCCTTTTATAGAAAGGAATATAATTTTACTATTTTAAATAACCACAGAAAGTTATGGCTGCCTCATCCTTGACTCTGATATGGGGATGGTCATGGGGATGATTTATTTTCTTCTCAAATATACGACCAGAGACACAGCCTCAATTAAGATATTACTCCTGAAGGAAAATGGGAGGCACATTACAACCCTCCACTTTATGACTCTATTTCTAGAAAGCACAGGGGTGAAAAGTGGGAGCTGTCTATGATACTAATTTGAAAAACTAATGAAATCACAGAACTCTTATTTCTCATAAGTGGCTACTAGCGCCTACTGTCTACACAGTATAAAATATATTTACACATGTATAACCTCAACCAAGGCCAGAGAGGCAAAGAGAAAACAACACACACATATTACCGCCACCACCTTCCTTCCATAAACACACAACACCACACACAATAAAACAACAGACTCATTGCCATCAACCACAACAATAAATGATCCACACTGCAAACACACATACACTCGCATAGCACACCACAAAACACACATATCACCATAATACCATGCAAAACATTGTGTATATGCTGCCAGCACCAAACAACACATACACGTTAAAACATTAGCACAACCACCCCACACGACACACATGGACCATACCACAAAACAATACATACATGACTCTATTGCAAGACAATACATAAAATCACTATTACACCACCATGAATGATACATGACATCACTACCACAAGACACATATAGAGCATCACCACCACACCACACCACAAAATAATACACATGTGCCACCACAGTGAAACAACACATACGCATTGCCATCATATCATCACGAAACACACACACATTACTATTATATTGCCACAAAGGCCACAACACGACACTATTGAACAGCAGCATACGTATCGCCACACCCTCCTACGGAAATTACACGTGTAAGCAATGCCACAGCACCACTGCAATTAAGCATAGCACATCCTCACCATACCACGTTGCCACATGAACAAAACACAAATCACTACCACCACCACCATCATCGTATTAAGGAACAAGTTTATAATCTTTTTTAAAGCCAGTTCTCGGATACCGTGATTTTTACCTTACCTTTAAAGAAATGTTCCTCTAGTCTCTAACAGTTACTTAAAACAAACAACTTCTTTGGCTTCTAGTAAGCACTCTGATTCTGAAAAGCACATGCAAATGACCTTTTAAGAAATAAAATCATCGCTCAAAGGGTTCTGGGGCTATTAACAACAAGCCCATTTTTGTAAACGGAACAACCACCCTGGCGTTCATCTTCTGTAAAGCCGTAATTGTCCTCATGTCATACTTGTTTAAAAATCATGCAGACATGTAAACATCCCCTCAAAGAGAGAAAACCAATGCCATGTCCTCTATGCTTTGCTGCAGTTAGAAAGTTTCTTTGCAATGGAAAACAGAGTTTAAATGTATTTATTAACATCAGGGCCTTGTTGAAAGATCAAACTTTCTTGCAAGCAAGAATCCTGTTGCCCAAGTTTTGGGAGTTTGGGAGGTGCTGCAGCCCTTGGACGCTGACAGGGACAGTTCACCCCAAGCTTTGCCATTTTTCCTTCCTTTCCTCACACCACTGCATTTCCAGCAATGGCGAGCAGTCTGAACACTCAGCACCTTAAGTTTTCAAGAGTGAGAGACAGAGTTTGAAAGTATCATCCAGTCTTCTTTCAACTGCAGGGCATAGCTCAAGGTGCTAGGTTCCCTGCCGGGCTTGAGTGCAGACACTGGGCGCTTCTGTGCAGGTACATTTAACTAAAGTCTTTGGCAATCTGGATTCACTTGCAAATGGTATCACATCAATGAAAGTGTCTGTACCGAGTATATCATTATATTCACCCCGAGACCTGAAGTCACAGAGACAGGATGTCGTCTGTTTTCCTTTCTGGATTACCCGTGACTAAGGCAAGCTTAGTCACAGAGGGAAGCTCTACACATCCACACCCTAGAGTAACTTCCAAAGATGTCAAGGTTGAGGGAAACTTTGAGATTCCGCACCCAGAACCCAGACACCTAACGACTGCATTTCATATATTCCACAGATGCCAATTAAACAACCTTAGAAACAAAATGTTCTTCTTTCATTGTCTCGGAGTCTTTGTTCATTTCATGCCACCTCTATCAAAGGAAGGAAAAGCAATTAAATGGGAGACAAATCCTAACTGAAGCATGCATGCCAGTGTCGTTAATGGGTTGACCTCAGTTAAGCCTGGAAAAGTATTAGGCAAATACAAGAGTACTATGTAAAGAATATTACTGTATGACAAATGAGAACCCTAAAGGACTTCATGCCCTGCATCAGAGGCTCTCAAATAACTTATATAGATTTTTCTCCACGGTTTTGAACCACTCCACTTGGCATTTTACAGTAGTGTTCATTGGTGAAGAACACACTCGCTTTGGTCATTAATTGTTTCAGTCCATTTGGCACCACTATCTATTTTACTTAGGATAAAATAAAAACCATCAAAACCAAACCAAAACAACCACAAAATACCTACCACCACCACCACCAAAAACAAAAACAAACAACAACAAAAACAAACAAGAAAAAAAAAAGCCTGTTGAAAAGCTTCCTCAGCCTTATTCCATGAATTCTTGGGGCTGACAATCATGGTGCTCTTTATTCTTGCCAACGGACAGGCATCAATGCCAATCAAATCCATTCTCCCATGAACCTGATTCCTGAGTGGAACCAGTCAGGAATGAGGAAATACTGCAGTTCAGAAAGGCACATGACTATGTCTTGATGAGACATGCTACATTCTAGATCCCCAGACTTTAACCCTCTACATCCAGTGAGATCTGGCTCACAGAACCAAGCTCTTTATAGAGTAAGGGGAGGTTGCATACCTTGCTGGAACTGATAAAAACTGTCTCCATGCAGAGGACCTTAATTAGTGGACGTAGCACTGGTATATACTGCCCTTTGCAAATGGCAGGGACATCAGGAAACATTCACAATTACTATAAGGGCCAGTTGGTAATTACTTCAGGAAGTAGCCCCAAAATGAAAATAGAATTCAACTTAAGTAGGATAGATAATAATAACCAAGGAAAGTGGGAGAGAAACTGACCAAAGTGTGTTATATGCACATATGAAATTTTCACAATAAAACCTATTTTATATAATAGACTCTAGTACAAACAATCATGACAAGCGGATGAGAGACTGCCTGTGACAGAATGCACACACATGGATGCATCTCCTAAACACAGGCATTTTTTTTTTCTTCTGACAAGTCTTGCTGAAACTTAAACAACTCAGGTTGGGTGTTACCAACCTTGGAAGACTTATTGATTAGCTGGTTTCTGATGGTGGTAGAAAGAAATATCATACCATATGTCTCTACTGCATAATTTTATCAGTGAAGTGACAAAGCATGCTTTTTAGCAGTGCCTTCAACTGAAGTGGAATGTACAGTAAAATATGGATTTCCTCAAACGAATCGCCGAAAGCATTAATCTTTATCTAAGGACCCAGAGTAACAGTTTGTTCTCAGTAGCAGGTGGGGGATGGAAAGAAAGTGTCTTCCAGAAAGCACTTTGGCAGTCAATCTGGTTGATAATAAAGCTTGATGAAACATCTGTGATTAATATTAATTTTAATTCTCTCTTTAATGGATAATTGTGAAAAAGATAATTTATCCCATTTCATTTAGATTACAGCTGAGTTTCTCAATTTAGGAAAAAGAATATTTCTCTATGGTTTTCAGGTATGAGACACTCTATGAGAGAAAAATCAGTGCACACATCCTGCCAACAGTAAAGCAATTTTCTAGTTAGATCTTGAAAATATTTCGTATGCATTCATCTGACCACTCCAGACTTGGATTTGAACCAAAGAATGGTTCTCTGAGTGAGCAGAATGATATTTCTACATCTTTACCACTGTAGAAGAATAAATGAACCCAGTGAACTGAATTAATGCCTTTTGAACTGAATTAATACATTTCGGTCACATTTGATACTATAAAAATTGTGAGGAAAATGTACTTGTGAGTAAATGACAGTGAGCTATTTCTGACGACTACTGTATTTCAAACTGGTTGGTGATAGGAACTATTTCTGACATATGCAAATGTATAATTTAAAGTACCCATAAAGATTTGTCATGGAAGTGACCATTAATTTTGATAGAAGTAAGAAAGTAACTAATTGCCTCTTGGATATCAATATTAAGAATACCATTTATTAAACTAGCACTTCGGCTCGTTTATAGATGGGTACCTTCAAGCCCAGGTTGAGATCTATTGCCCAGTTAAACACACCTAGTGTACAGTGCACCCCAGGCCCATGTCTCTCCATTGCAAAATTCTTTTATTCAATCCGAAGTCTTTTTTTAAAAGGGATCTGAGATAATAGACTTATTTTCTAGGAATCAGAGCATATGATTGGAGTTTTAAAATGACTGCTGTCTAATCTGATTTACGAGGGTAAATGGTGATTAAATACACATGCTTATTGACCTTTAATCATAACCAAATCATCACTCCACTTAGAGACAGGCTCTGACATCAGGCAGAGGAAAACAAGTGATCAAGCCCCAAAGGTCACAGACAATAGGCACTGGCTTCTTCGCGCACTTCTGACAACCTTGGGTTGTATGACGGATGCCAGGCTCAGTGACTTTCCTTTTCTCTCTCCACAGGAACAGCTTTGCCTTCCACATTGTTAGCCCAAAACGAATACTGTTCACTCGCTACCTTCCTGGTTCTGGTCTCCATGTTTCTGGTTTTTTTTATCCTCCTCTATGAAGCTTACTACTGGGTAAAAGGAATTGATTTTATAGTAATATTTTTAAATTGTATATATATATACATATATATGTATATATACATACACACTATATATATGTATATATGGTACAATTTATATATACAAATATATATATACATATACATGTACAAATACACACACACACACACACACACACACACACACACACATATGTAAAGGTCTCACAGAGTTTACCTGGGTCTCATTTGCACCAGCTAAGTCGAAGGAGAATCTCTCTCTGAGGAAATGAAGACAGCCTGGTTGGTAAGACAGTGAGAAAGATGGCTTATGCCCACGAGAATGATGGCTCTCAGCATCTCAGCCTACCTCAGTCTGCCTTAGTCTGGTGTAGCCAGAATTCCCTGAGCTATGGTAACACTCAGAAGAGAGATTTCATCTTTTCTCAAGATTGAAGCCACCACTGACTTGACCTTTCCACTCCCTCGACTCCTCCAGCACCCAGTTCAGACACAGTTGCTCTCATTTTTATGCAGCACTCCCCCAGGTTAGGAAAACCATCTAGGGAGCATGTTCAAACGGATCCCTGCACTGTCAGTCCAGAAAATGGAGAGAATCAGACAGTCTGGAAGGAAGTTCCAAGACTCTGCAACCTTGCACCTTTGTTCCCACAGGTGGGTTAGCACACTTAGGACGGCCCTTGGAACCAAAGCCCACCATGACCTTCAAGTCAGTACTATCTTCTCTCTTAGGAACAGTGCCCATCTTATGACACGTTTTACTTTGAACACTTTTGTTGCTTTATGAAGCTGTATTCCTCACACTGGACTCAGACAGAGCACGTGAGGACAAAGGCTGTGCACAGACACTTACAGTGTATGCCACACGGGACTGCAGAGAAAACACAGATGATATGCTTCAACAAGAGGAAAGTGACCCTCTACACTCCAGTAGATCTTTTACAAATAGGATGTATAGTAATAGACAGCCCTAAGTTGAGTTTAATAAGTGGAATTATAGAATTCTGAATGTTAAGTATTTCAGGAAATAGCTTCCATAAATCTTCTCAAAGGGACGTTAATAATAAACATATCATCCCGAATGGTCAGAAATTCTGCTTTTTAATTAAACCAATAATCCCACAAATGTTATTGATTTAGCAATTCATTTTAACATAAACATCATAAAAGCCGACACACACACACACACACACACACACACACACACACACACACACACAGATCGAAACTGTATAGCTATGGCAACACAGCTGAAGGAAACAGAAGCAATAGAAAAGTCTGAAGTCAGGTGGTCAGGTGACGGGTATCACAATCGCTGAGATGAGAATAATTTCTCGAGAACTATCAGGACTGTTTATAGAATTAGTTATTAAACATGATTTTCCACTCACAGATAAAAGCTAAGGGGATGGGCATTGGAGGGAGCCTGCATTCACTCAGACTTGGATCTATCCACACATGAGTAGTATAATCTAGGCTCCATTTTCTCATCAAAAGAAAAATGGTAACAATAGTTGCCACAGGACACAGATGAGATGGCATATTATACATCTAATGAGTAAGTGTTCTTATGGTAGCATTATCACATAACAAATGATTTTAATGTGTATGTCTGCTAATGCCCCCCAAACCCTGGCTTTCTCTCTAGCAACATTTCTCTTTTTTACAAACTCTTCAGATGAGAATTAATGACCTTCATAAGTTGAAGCATGTTAACCAGTTTCATTCTTTTCATTGATGCCTGCTTTTCTTTTCCTTTGAAACAGGGTCTCACTCTGCAGCCCTTCCTGACCTGAAACTTACTCTGTAGACCAGGCTGGCCTCATAGTCATAGAGATCTTCCTGCTTCTGCCTCCCACACAGTGGGACCATGGATGTGTACCACCATGCCCTGCAACTGACTCTGGGTCATTGTTGTTCTGTATCAGAAGTTGGGTGAAGCTGATCTGTGTAGGCTGGGATGTCTTTCCCACCCTGGGTGATCATCTTTATGAACCAGTGCCAAGAGTGTTTTTATGTATTAACTGCCAAACTTCATGCTAAAGGATTTCAAGTATAACAAATCTCCAATATGGCCTGTATCATAAAACCTATATTTTATCATCTATATATGTGCTTATAAAATTAATAAAATAAAGGGATCTTCATACTTCTAAGTTTATGGAGAGGCAGAGGATTAAAAAGAAGTGTGTGGGTGTTGCATGTACATGAGTGTGTGGGCACTCCTGCCCATGTTCATTCATGCAGAGCAGAAAAGAGGATGTAGGGTGCCTTCTAGTGCTCCATCTTATTTCTTTGAGACAGGGTCTCTTACTGAGCAAGATGTCACCGTTTTTGGCAGGACTGCTTGGTCACTGAGCTCTGGGCATTGCCCTGTCTTTGTTCCTCAAGGGATTATAGGCACCTGCAGTCATGCCTTTGTTTCTCACGGATGCTGGGAATTTGAACTCAGGACCATATCCTTCTTTAGCAAGTGTTCTTAACCCCTTAGCCATCTGCAGAGCCCCATGAATGGCAGGTCTTAGCTAGTAAGAGCAACAGTCATTACAAGTCATAGTGTACTGATAACTGCAACAATGTGTCACTCAGGTATTAGGTAAGTAAGAAACTGGCAGGTCGTACTGGTAGGCTGCAATGTTGAGACCATTGGCCACAACATTTGCCAATGTATCTACCAATGTCCACAGTGTAGTATTGGTTCTGTTAATAAAATTTAGCTTCTGAAAAAAATGACCGAGAGCACAGACGAGACGCACACTGTCAAAGGTCTTGCCCAGCATTAAATGCCTTTGTCATAGCAAATGGCACACCTTACTGCACGGTTGGAGTCTGTCCCCACAAATCATCCCACAGCACTGGTTTGTTACATAGGCATTTTAGAATGTGACTCTCTGTAATGAGGTAAGAGGAACATTTCCTAAATATTGTACTTCAGTTTTTTTCCAAACAGGCACTGCCCTCAGATCTGGAGTGGAGGGGATCTGCCAATGTTTGAAATCTAACTTTGACTTCTCTAAAAAAATATTTATTATGAGGTTGGGGGTACAGCTCAGGGATAAAATACAGCAACTGTGAGGCCCTGAGTTCAATCACTGGCAGCAAACAATTAGCAGTTATAAATGACGAAGTGCACAGATAAAACAGGCCTGGAGGTGAGCTGCAAGCCATGGCTTCGCAGCACTTCCCAGCTCTCTCCGAGCATTAGTGCTGGGGACAAGAACATCACCTACTGCACGGATGGGACACTGGTGGCCGGGAATACACACAGTGCTCGGAACCACTGTACATGCAATAAATGTTATAAAGCACTGTAATTACACCTAAGGGGTCATCGTTAGTCGGGCAGAGCAAGCTTTCAGCAGACGGCTGAACTCTCTTGCTTCATCTAGTTTAGATGAAGAAATGGTCAAAGCAAGAAACACCATAGCATATAGTGAAATCTCTCCGTCCTGACTTCAGTAAGAATTGGGGACAATGCTTTACCTCAGTGGAAAATTAAGTTTTAAAAATTTCCTAAAGAATCAGGTGAGGCAGATCTGGATTAGAGTCCTGGTTTGGAAGGTAAGAGGACTGGGGTGACTTGAAGCAATGCACCGTCTTTATTTTAAATTACCCAGAGCATGTTATTTGCTTTTAAAGGATTTGCATGCTAAGGGGATGCTAACTGCAGAGTGAAACTCAGCTTACAGTGATGTAGATAAAGCTGGTCAGAAACACTGTGCATCGGTGGAAATAATAAAATAAAATGAAAAGATATTATCATCACAATTTCTAACAATAATAGATGGGCTGGCTGTTCTCCAATCCATGATATTTTACTTTTGGGGCACAGAAGGAATTAATATTTTGTAAAGATTTTAAAATTTTAAACTAAGCCTGGATATTGCATTTATATTAAGATTTTGTTCCTAATGTGGGTTTTATACAATCTACATAAAAATATTTAATGGGAAAAACAGCCTGTTGCCAAAGTCCACATATTTCCCCTATTAAGCAGAGGTGAGCCACATATCTCCAGGAACATATTTCAAACTCACAGGATACTCATGAACTAAAATAATGAACGATGATGCCTCATTCTCTGCATTAATATTAAAGAAAAGAGAAAATAGAAAACTTTACAGCCACTGTCTTCTCTCCAGACCATAAATCTCAAGTTTTGAGAATTGCTTCCCAAAAGGGTAGGGAGCAGGATGAGTTGTGAGGAAGCCTCAGAACCTAGAGATAGTTTTTAGCCAGCCAGGAAAGCCCTGACACAGATTTCTACATATATCTGGCTGTGAAAAGTCTCATTTGTGGTGATTTATATTTCTTCATAAAGAACTCTGTAGATAATATAAGCCTGCTGTGAGGCTGTATGACAACTTTCAAACCAAGAGTTACAAGACCATTCTGTTAAAATAGAGCAAGGAGAGATGAGTGAGAAACCCTGCAGAGACGGTGGTGTTTCTTCAGATGAAAGACCACAGGCCCGTCATGCCCGCACGAGCTGCACTCTGTCAACTTTCACTGTGTGTGTGTGTCTCATGGAAACGATTGGAGTTTTCTATACTAGAAAGGATTTAGTGCCCTTACCCCAGGGATTGACTATGCATTTGGTGTGTACATGCTTGTGCAGTTCATAACAAATCGCACTAAGACATCACCTCACCGAAGTGCCATTGTCTTAGTGAGTTACTAAGGGAAGCACAGAACAGTACGATGACAACCCAAAGTCAATGAAATGTAAACACTGTTATTCCAAGTGTCACTGGTGTGGTATTTCCATTTCTCCCAGCATCTGTTCTATGTAACCCCACATGTATGTGAAATGCAGGAGCCCACCAGACTGTATTTGGTTAACTCTTGAGCCCAGATGAATGCATTCCATGTTTCCAAGCCTGAGAACTACTGCTTCTCTGTGACCCAGACAGTTATATCTGGCCATGTGGCCACGTTTGACATTGGGGTCAGGGCAGGGGAAGCACAATCTTTTCATTTGTTTCCCTTTTGGTGTTTATTCGAAGCATGGTAGGAGGAACTAAAGGGCGAGTGCCATAATTTCTTTCTATCCCTCAGGAGGTCAGAACTCCACACACTGTCTCCATCTCATAATGGCATTCTGAGTTATCAAAAGGAGTAGAATGTAAAAAACGGTTTTGACGTTGACCTTCGTATTGGAATGTCAGCCTTTGAGAAACGCAGACAACTGGAAGTCTGCTCAGGATACCTTGGCTCCCTGGGGTTGATACTATGAGTTCCCATCAACTCCCAGTTGCTCAAGAGTTACCACAGGTCTCTTTGCAAACTTCCAGGATGCTCTGAAAGTCAACACACATGGAGCAGCTATGTTTACACCAGCTCCCATGTCCACAGGCCTGGCGTTAGTCTCTCTGATTCTTTCAACATCAGTTAAGCTATGTTCTTCCTCTCCTCTACTCCTTAACAACATCTCTTTTTAAAATTCTAAGTTAACATTTCTTTTCAAAACCATAAGTGTATGATAGAGCAATGGTGTGAAAAGGTTAAAAAAAATAATAGTGTGAGTCCTGAAAACCATCCTGTGATCCTATCACTTGCTTCCCCTCGATTTCACTAGGGCTACCTGAAGTGTGGAGAGAAGCCACCACAAAGCCTAGATTCTCCACTCATGGTCCAGAGTGGCTGAGACCACACCACACACACTCATTCAGAAGGCTGCCACCGCATCTGCTGATAAACAACTGTTTCCAGAAGAGAAAATTACAATTAACACAAGAAAAACTACTCTGAGGTCCCTGGACATCTTCTTACAGGTTGTTTATTTAACTTTCACTTAAGGACTCTTGAACCCATTCATGCTTTCCTATAAGATGGCCAGGGACATCTTGAACCAGAAACAATTCTCTAAACTCATTCTTTAAATGAAAAGGCACAGTCTTGCAGGCTCACAGGAGACCTGTAAAGTACACAAAGAGAATAAAAATGACTATTATCAGAGGGGAAACTAGTGTTATCACTGAAAAGTGTCTGAATGTCCAACTGGAGAAAAAATGGTCGCTTTCTCTTTTAAAAATGAAACAAAACTCTAAAAATCTAGTTTTTTATTTATTCTCTAGGAAATATTAAAATCTGTCAGTGTTCTAACAATTCTGTTGCTTTTTTATTTATGTTAACATAAATAGGCCTCGAAATGTCATTCTCTGGGTCACCTTAAAAAGACAAAACAAAAATTGAGGAAGTGATCTAGTTTTTGATAAGACTTCTGCTGGAAGTTTCTGTTATGAATACCTTGAATCTTGGAACAGTTGCTAAAGAAAATAATGCCAAAAGAGTCTAATTTAAAAAAAAAGGCAATAACAAAAACAAAGTGTATGTTTATACTTACACATGTACACACACACACACACACACACACACACACACACACACTGAGCAAGCTAAACAAGTATGGAGAAGTTAGTTGAAAGAAAATGCATAGTATTTCCCAGTTACCTCTCATCCAAGAATAAAATAGTGTGTATGGTTAAAAAATGTTATCTCTTGCTTCAGTAATGTGCTACGTTCACGTTCGTCAATTTCAATAAGAAAATGCATGGGAAAAGTGGATTGGTATGAACATCCAAAAGAAAATAATTCTTCATGCAGATTACCAATGGAAGCCACTGCAAATCCAATTCCCTATTTCAAAGGCTGCAAGCCATTTTGGATAAGGAGCATTAAACACACCCGTTTAGCAGGTTCTTCTTTAACAGACAGTTCATTTCCTGACTCTCAGGAATAAGACAGGCTGTGATGAAGAACTCTCATTCTTAAACCCATTTAACAGATGAAGAAAAGGGAAGCTTGGTAAGGTTAGACAATGTCCCCATCAATATGCTAGCATTAGGGAGTGGAGAGATGGCTCAATGGTTAAGAACAGTGGAGGCTTTTCCAGAGGACCTGGGTTCAATTCCAAGTATCACATGGCAGCTCACAGCTGTCTGTAACTCTAGTTCACAGGAATTGGAGGCCCTCTTCTGGCTTCCAAGGGCACAGACACATATATAGACAAAATACATATGATGGTAGTGCACACCCTTAATCCCAAGCTCTGTGAGTTTGAGACCAGTCTGATCTACAGAGTGAGTTCCAGGACAGCCAGAAAAAAGCAAACCTTATCTCAAAAACAAAACAAAACAAAACAAAAAAAAACAAAAAACAAAAACAAAAAAGCAAAACAAAGAAATAAACAAAGGAACAAATAAATCTTTAGGAGAATAGGAAGACCTCAGCCCAAGGCTGCAGAAACCAGAGTCCATACAATTTAACAAAAAAATAATTGAAACCACACTCTACTCTTCTTTGATGTCATGTTATTTCCACAGAATTAAAAACACTGCCAAGCAGCTGAGCTGCTACAGAGCGTGCCACACAAATATCGCCACACAAAGGCTTTAAAATTAATCTTTTCCCTGTATGTGCTAAGCTATTGTGACACATATTCATTCAGGTTTTATTTATTGGGCAGCTCTTCTAGGTGTGCTGTTTTCCACCATGTCTCTTTGAAAATACATGTTTTTCATCAGTATCATGCCTAAGTAGATTCTCTTGTGTGGTTGAGCCCTCACCTGATTTTATAAACACTTCCATAAGAAATCATACTTGGAGTCCCAAACAATTCACCTACAGAGAAGCCTTTGGAGCCAACTGGCAAGTGAAGGAGCTTCTCCCACCTACAGGGTTGTTCAATAACCATGCTCTGCAGTCAGTTTCTGGGGAGAATCTGGGTCCTTATGAGAGACCATGTCTGAGGAATATAGTCTATTTTTTTTAACAAAATAAACTGTAGGGTATATTAGAGTTGTCTCACAGCCTAAGACAAAGTTAAAAACACGCAAAACACATAGGATATTGACAGTTACTATGCAGTCGAGGAGAGAAATACTGTGGATTTATGGAAAATGTGCCCATGCATAGAATGTGCCCGGGGATGAATTAGACGTAGCAAAGGCCACCATCCTCTGCTTCTAACTGTCATTTTCAGGGATCTGCCATAAGCTGTTCATTAAGGTTCACTAATTCAGGGTCACGTGGACAATCATAACTCAATTTGGACACTGTGTACTGTCTATACAGCCAAGTTAGGACTTTTGTTTTAGAAAATGCAACTCTTCTAGCCTTAGAAGTTATCTAGAGTGACAGAGTTACTAGCCTATCATCTGGAGATAGGGAGCATGCTACCTGGAGCTTAAGATGCATACATGTCTCTGCTCTCTGTGTGCAGAGATGGCAGGCAAGCCACCACACTCGCAGGACTCTCACTCATTTGGGCTCTAAGGATCCAAACACAAGTCCTTGCAGTTGTCTGACAAGTACTTCATCCACTGAGTCATCTCCAGGGCCCATTTCTAACCTTCTAAAAATAGAAATGTACTCTTCTGTTTGAAGTACATGAGACCTTAGATTTTATCATTTCATTTTCTCTGGCCTAGGCTTCAATTTCTTCTCCATTAGTTACTTGGCACCTACATGGATCTTTTTCAAATTACCTGACCTTTGTCTCAGTTTCTATACACATAACATACACACATGCACACATACACGCACACATACAACACATACACATGTACTCACACATGTACATAACACACACATGTACTCACACATGTACATACTGCACACACACATACATGTACTCAGGCGTACACATACTCACATGCACACACATGCACACATACCACACACATGTACTCACACATACACACACCTCACACAGACAGGCACATGCACACCTGCACGCACACACACACACACACACACACACACACACACACACACGTGGAGAACAAAGAACACTGTATCACAGAACCACTTTAATGACAAAGTCCCCCAGAACAGTTCTTAGAACAGAACATATGCTCTGTAAGCACTATTTACTCCTAGTTATTGAACATGTTCTTCATGACAAACAATATAATACATGCCACAGGGCAGAAACAGCTATGAACAATAAATCATAAATATTTAATGTCAGGAGCGATGAGTACCCGAGGAAAATAATTGCATATGACAGTAAGAAGGTAGAGAATGATAAAGAAAGTGTTACATTTATATTTTTATTCAGCCTTTCTGACAAAGACATTCCTCAACACATCTCTAAAAGAAGTGAGAACAAAAGACATGTATGAACTGCCTGAACCCCAGCACTGGGGTGTGCTGCCTAGCCACATGGACTAGGATGGAGGACGGAGAGGCTGCAGCAGGAAGGAGTTCAGAGAGGATGGGTGTGGGGAAAGGAAGCTCCAGCTGGCGGACTCAGATGTGATAGGGTTGGGGGCAGCAGTGCGGGGAGCTGTGGCTCCCAAGGAGCCCACTGCACTAGAGGAACAGAGACAGCAGTGACGCAGAGAGCAGGATCCCAACACAGCTCCCCACCCAGCAACTTCTCCAATCTGCCCTTGGCCATTGTTTCTTGATACCTACTGGGCACCAGCGTTGGGCCATCATACAGACGTTATCTCCGAGCTGAAGCCGCAGGCCTCAGATAAAAATTAATAACATGAGGATATTAAACTTCCAAGTGATTTCTGAAATCATTCATTTCAGCCACATTATTCTACAGATGTAGACTTGGAACTCCAGCGATATTAGATGATTTACTCAAGTTCAAATAGCTCATTACAGCAACTGAAGGGCCAGGTAATTGCTGTGTTCCCCTCCCTTCCCTCCCAACCCCCGCTCAGCAAAAGGGTGCCTTCAAAGCACCATTTCTATGGACTTAAAAAAATAACTTAATGTCCTTATTTTAGTGATTTCTTTTATTGCTTCTCGTTTAGATATGAGAGCAGAAAAAGTTTGTCTAAACGTTTCTCTATAGGTTAATATTTGTGAGAAACCTCTTTAAAGTATATTTTAATTTCTAAAATATCTAGTTCCTCATGAAAAGTGTATCCTTTCGACATTCAGATTCAAAGCTGTGGTCTACTACTATGTAGGACCACATTCATAGCCATTGATGTCATAGGATGTATTCAGGCCATGGGTAAGGGATTGACCATGCCTGGTATGAAGTCTATATAAATGACTTAAACCTTAGTGAGCTGGTTAAACTGGCAGTTCTGAGCATCTATTACTAATGATATAAATGCCACTTTAGGATAGCAACGGCTTAGGTTAACTACCATGGATTAAAAACTGCTAGTCAAATTCAGGAGCTGTGCAGCCTGTTCCCAAGTGAAAGGTCAGGGATAACCAAGAAGCACTCACTTAGGATGAATAAAAGAGCTGGGACAGCTAAGGGAACTTTGTCTCAACCGTAGATTGGACACTTCATACAAGATAGAGTCAACAGTTACAGTTTCTTAATTTACGTAACACAAAATAATTATAAAGGAAACAAAGCCTTGTCTAAATGAGGAGGATATTGATAAGAACTCTCTGGTTTGTGTTCTGTTGGAGTCTAGGTACCCACGTTATCTGCGTTATGAAATGCCTACCTTTCCTCCCCACCAAATCTGTTTCTAGCTGATTTCTGGCATCCTACTTCGCAGCAGAGCATAAATCTAAAGGCAGACAGACACGAGGCTGTGAGTTTTCCTGTTCCTGGTTCTGGAGAAGTGAGGTTAGGTACTGCGAGACTGGCCCCTTGACCTCACAACAACTTTCTATAATCTCCACTATTGGGCAGTTTAGCTTGTTTCTGAGATGGGCATTAAGGAGTGTGAAAAGAAAAAGAAAAAGCCATTTCCCAATCACTCTGCTCCTCCCACACATCTCAGGAGAAACGCAATTCAACTGAGGGCCAATTCTCCCCCAGGAATCCTGTGCTTTAATTATGAGCAGAGCCCATGAAACATGCTAAGAGACACATCACCACACTAGTGCTGCCATTGGTCTCAGCAGTGAGAGCCAGGAGGCTTTTACTGTGGAGTAGACAGGGAGAGTTGAAAATATGGTTGGAAATTCCATTTAATTGAACACCAGGCCACTGTGATTCTTGTAAATGAACATCACTTCGATGGTTAATTTTGTACTATTTTACCTTTCATAAAAAAAAGAAAGAAAGAAAGAAAGAAAGAAAGAAAGAAAGAAAGAAAGAAA